>JANFAE010000730.1:0-37052 GCA_024613145.1 Pisolithus marmoratus | reverse complement strand
TGTCTTATAACGGTTCTGATTCGTGGGCCAGTAGGAACACCGGGGGGTAACGGTGAGGCCGGCCGAACAGGCCCTGGCGGTGCTGCACGGGGATATTAAGCGAAGTCAGTGCATCGTGGAACACCCCCGAAGAGCGAAGTCTGACGTACGCCCGTCATATCTCCCTCGACCGCGTCCCGCGAACATCCCTCGTCCACGCAGGCCTTGCGCCATCGCTCTGCCCTGAACTGTGCTGGTGGTGGTCCCCTCGACCAGCATGTGTAGGCCCCGCGGCAGGCCCTCCTGGTGTGGGTGTCTGCACGGGGGCCGGAACAGGTGTATTGCTGCTTCCATAGCAGGGTACATCCCCTGTCCCATGGGCCCTTGCTCCTGCTCAGAAGGAAGGACGCAGAAGCATCAAGCGATGCCACGGACGAATTCATTCATACAGTAACTAGAATAAAGAAGGGGGATCCAACCATACCTGCATACCATAGTCGCCTCCCATTCCCATGCCCATCATACCCGGACCCGGGGCACCTCCTCCAAACCCGTCCGCATGCCCATCTGCACGCCCTGCTCCGGAGTCCCGTTTGTCACTACTGGTCCTGGCCCTTCTTGCATCATCGGTCACCGGCCTGCATCTGCAGGGCGAGGGTCGCCATTCATGGTCATTCCCATCGGCATGTTCAATGGGGCCCATGCCAGGCAATGTCCATCATGGGGTTCATACCGACGTTGGGGCCCATCATATGGCACTCGAGCTTTGGTTCATCATCGCGTTCGCACCGGTCATGACCATCGTTCGCAACTCTGGCGGTAGGGTGTTAGGTGGTCCTCGGTCATCGCTGCAAAGTTCTGGAAAGTGTATATGTGAGCATGCCAAGTACCGAGCCCGCAGACGAATCCGTACAAGAACGTTGGTTTTAAGGACACTAGCGAGATCTCCAAGTCTCGCCGCCTGTAACAGTATGCTTCCCATGATATCTCGTCAAATCCGTAGTTGAACCAGTCACTGATGTCTGAACCGGGACGGCGCCATGGTTTTTCTGCCATAGCACTCAAGTCCACATCCAGAATGGGACCGACCATCGAGCATTCCGGACAAGTCCGGATTTATGGAAGGATGAGAAGGGGGTGCAGTAGCGGGTGGAAATGACGATGGATCTGGGCCCTCATCGTGTAGGGGCGGCTGGACGGGGTGTGAACCTGGTATGGATGGTGGTAGACTTGGTTTTGGGGGAACTCCTCTGTCTCGAGGGTTATACTCTGTAGTTAGCTGCAATGGCTGGGCTGCGTAGGAGTTAACACGGAGAATGGAGCAGACACAGACGGTAACATGCATTTACTAGGTATTGTTTGGCTTGTCGAACGTCGCGTGCTCGCATTTTGTTGTCTAGGGCTGGTATGGAGCTATTGAGTGAACAAGGATGCAACCACGGACCGAAAATCAAGAGACCGGGAAGCAGGCTCCATGATAATTTTCAACGTCCTGGCGAAAGTGAGTGAGCGCTGTTTTGGCTGTGAGATAGCCAAGCACACTTACATCTTCGCTCTCCTCCTCCTCCTCCTCCCCTTCCTCCTCTTCCTCTTGAATCACTCCATTTTCTTCTACTTCGTCTTCCTCGAGTGGTAGTCCGAAAGGTGGTTCCTCTTCTGCTGACTTGGATTCGATATTGTCGACAACACCGGCAGGAGTGACTGCCTCGACCGACACACTGTAGAATGGAGGGATAGGTTTCAATGACGTTCAGCTCCGAGCAAGACTCACGGCTGAGGTGGTACTGATCGGACACACGCAAATGAACACAAGTCAAAGTTTGCAATGACATTGAAGAGAGAGATACAGCAAGAGCGGTGTTTTTTTTTTAGGGGGTCTCTCCAGCAACGATGAGAGCATTTCTGCCTTACCAGAATTCGACACCACCTCCGATGCAATTGTCTCGTCCCCATAAAGAAAGGCTTCGTCGTCGTCCCTAATGTCGACCCGTGTCAATAACTTGGAAATACCTCCCAAAGAAAACGAAGAACGGACATGGCACTCGATGACTCCAGCCACCAACGTCGAGCGAGACAAGCCTCGGCACAAGAAAACCAATGTGAAGAGCGTGACATGGGAATTAGTCACGTGAGTGTGACATATCCTCCTCCATTTCTCTCTTCCCAAATTCCCGAGCTTTTAACAATGCAGTGGACGAGGCACGTCGTGTCAGTGCAGTCGTGGGCCCGCGGGTATGCAGTGTCAGTGGCCCCGTCGCGGGTCTACGAAGGGAAGGTGGTACCACGTCGCTACGGGGAGCGGAAGTCGTTCTTGTACCACCAGTACACCCGCATGCTCGGAGCAAGCGGACAGGCACCCATGATACTCCTCCAGCACAAAGAATTCAACGCACGCAAACTGCAGGTCCTGCGGAGAGAGATCGAGCTCGCCAACTCCAAGTTTGCACCCTCCCTTACTACGCCACTCGCCGCTGCACCGCCAAAATTGACCGTCCTGCGCACGTCCGTCTTCGGAGTTGCTCTACGCGACTATGTCCCTTTAGACGCGCAGGCTACAGAACAGGTAGCAAGGCTGGTGCAGGGTGGTCTCGCGGTGTTGACCTTGCCGTCCCTAAACCCTCCGCAACTCAATGCTATCTTCCGTGCCATCGATCGTGCCGTACCGCCTAAGAAAGCCGTTAAGGAGGATGGTGGAAACGGGAAAAAACGAAAGGACGATGACGCGGACTTCATTCCTGGGAGACCACGACCCCGGATAAAACCAGACCTGACACCTGAGCTCAAAGTTATGGGTGCTCTGATTGAAGGACGCGTCTTCAGTGCGCCAGCAGTCAGGGATGTTGCCCGACTGCCAACGCTGGACACTCTACGCGCCCAGATCGTCGGGTTGCTTAGTTCACCGGCCATGCAACTAGCAGCCGTTCTTAGCGAAGCAAGCGGAGGAAAACTGGCCAGGACGCTGGAGGGCTTGAAAAAAGGATTGGAGGAAGGCCATGGAGCGGCAACGGATACTCCGTCGTGACACTGGCATCATCACCTATCATACACTACATTTGACACATAGATGGGCATCTTCTGAGGACCAGTAATCTAACCCTGCAGGCAGAACTCCCATGTCCGATCTTCCCCTCCTACTCCGGTCGTTCCCTGACCATGAGCCCTTTCGCCTTTTGTCATGCGATGTTCGTATCCTTTCCACAAGCTCTTGTGAAATACAAAAGAGCGCAACAACTTGTAACGCGGGTTCGGAGTATCGCCGGTCCTGGATGGCTTCGGAGGAGTCTTTGCCAGTCGTGGCAGATCCCTGCAAGAGAATCATGAGCTGGAGGACTTTCACAAAATTATGGGCTCTACCATGTAGTATATGGAGGAACATTTCGCAGTGTGATCAGTACTGTGCCCCTTGCAGTAGTTGCTGCTGCTGGTTGAAGTGAAGGTTCTGCATCCGAGTCAGATATATTGTCCATAACCATCTCATCCTCCTCGTCATCATCTTGACTCTTTCGCCGTCGTTTCCGATGCATCGATGGTATTGGTCCCTGAACGAGACAATGTGGGGCAGAGCGTAGAAAGTCCAATATGAGTTGCTGATTGGACAGAATGTTCCTATCCTGATCGGTGATCCCCTTTCCTTGATTCATGAGATGGTAATGGTATACAAGCCGGGTCATTCAGAGCCCTACCTGCGTGAGGGAAATTCCAGACTATCTTATCCCATTTTCTCCCTTTGAAGCCGGGGTATTTGTGCAGTCTAGTCGCGTCGACGTTAAACAGAACCTGAGCACCCCGGTTCCTCACAGTTTCGACGATTTCCTTCGCATCGGGGTATTTCGCATAACAATCCTCTTCCGAGTCATACGAAGTCGCAGTCACGGCTGCAGGTGGAAGGTGCTCAAGTCCAGTTGGTGGATCGACGAGTAGAGCACGAGCAAATGAGAAGTTCCCTTCTCCAATGAGGAGGATGGTATCCGTCGGCCTGAACGGAACTGTCGGTGGATTTGACTTGCTACTGCTCTGACTCCTGCGTCGCTTTCCTTTCTGTTCTGCAACTTGCACGGCGTGGGCAGCCTTTTGTTTCGCCTTTAGTCTGGATTGCTGCGACTGAAGGGTTGCCTTGAGGGACGCCTTTTTTCCATGTCCTGGCATGATTTTGTAGTTGCGACGGTGTTTGTTCGGATGTCCCTGCCCTTTTCTAATTACCCTCAGCCATAATATTGTTGTCCTCGTCGCTCATTCCCTTGTAACCTACTTTTCGGCATGGTGAGCGTCGTCTCCGGGTATGTTCGACAAGCAAGTTGACAGTGTTGCCTAGCCTACCCAGTTCGAGTTGCGTCAAAAGAACGCTCAATTCGCAAACGCCGTTCGCTCAGGTAAAAAGGCTGTCAAGCCTTCTCGCCAAGAGCAATTGGCGAAACGGAGCCCCATTAGTTTGTGGGCTCTCGGTATTATTCTCTTTGTGGTTGTGGGTGGAGGTGAGTTGTCTGCAGTCGCCGTTGACGACCACACTCAACGACCGCAAGTATTATTCGAACTCGTCAGGTTGCTATTTCTCTGAGTACGGCTCGGAGGAGATGAGCCCATAGCACGCTACACTTTTCACTACATACGACTCGGTCTTACTTCTGTGTATCGCCCGATAGCCCCTCTGGATCAGTACTACGCACACGTTTCTTCAGCTGTCGTCGTCCTCTGCGTCCACGTTGCTCGCGCTTGCGCTGATGCTCATGCTCTGACTCCGTATACTCGTGGTCCCAGTTGCGCTCACAACCTTGCTGCTAGATGCAGTGAGCGAAACATTGGTTTCGTTGGTGTTCTCGACCCCTTCCATGGCGTCTCCTTCGAGCTCTTTCTCATCAATCTTGACCTCGTCACCCGCCCATATACGCATCGTCGGTTGCCAGACCATAACGATGTTGTCTTCAGACGTCGTAGCCGCAGTCCAAATCTCTCCCTCACCGGGGGCCCAGCAGAAGTCAGACGGACGGGCGGTGTGACCTGCGTGCGAGTGTGACTCCGTCGAGAACATGTGCTAGTCGGAAAGTATTTACCTCCGTGAATAAACATAAGTTCAGGTGGTCCGTCTTCTTGGTCATCCGGAGTCTGCTCCACCCCGATTTGATCAAGATCCCAAATATTTACGCGCCGGTCACTCGAAGCAGACGCAAAGACGGATGCAGTGTGGGGTGACCACGCGAGATGCAACACCTCGTCCGTATGCGACTCAAACGTATGAAGCTTCTTTGTTGCAGCCCTGATGTCGTGTAGGACTATCGTCTTTACAACGAAGCCCCATCAGAGTGAGTTGGAGACAATGACTGAGATAAGAGAATACCTTGTCTGCACTACCAGTGATAATGAGGTGCTCGCAAGCAGGATTGAAGGCACAGGCCAGTATTTCCCGGTCGTGTGCTCTCACTTTCGTTGTCGGCTCTGCAGGCGCACGGGTATCCCAGCTGCATATCGGCTATGAACTCGGAAGCCAGCGTAAAATGCAATAAACTACGAACAGCATCAACATCTTGTCATCCGCGACACTTGCCAAGACATTCTCCTTCGTAGGATGCCAGTCAACATCCTGCGAGAACGTCAACAAAGTTCCCATATATGCATGACCGCCTACTCACCCCAACCACAGAGGTGTGACCCTTGAACACTGTCGTTGGCTCGATGGTATTGTTCGCTTTCGTGTACGCGTTCACGTCCCTTCGAAGATTAGAGGACCTGACAGTATTCGGGAAGCACAACCTACCAATGACAAATGGTCATGTCCTCGGAAGCACCAAGGATGTGACCTGCCTTGGCGGGGCACCAAGCCAGACCGAAACTGCGCACGTCAGACACAGGATATATGTGAACTATGATGCGACCTACCCTTCTTTCGTCTGTCCAACGAGACGAATATCAGGCTTGCACAGACCTCCTCGTTCGGGCTCGCTGGAATGCTTTGTCCTGTCAAATATGAGTACCTCGCCCGATACTGCCTTCGTTGCAATCAGATCCGCATTTTGTGGCATGTACCGTGCACGGTTGACTTCGCCAGGGTGGTTGATTCGTTGAACAATCTGTATGCGAGGCTGTGGTGGAACGGTGTGCCCGCCAAGCTCCCCTCGTTCGTCATCGTAGTCACCACGATCGAGTTTCTCGGCCGAGGGTCCTGAACGTTTGGGTATCTGAACAGTGGCAATTTGCAAGTAGTCTTGCGCTTGGCCGGATGTGTGTGTGCCCAGCAGTAGGCGGTGAACGGTGTACGGCTTGTTAGGGGGCCTAGCACGGAAGTTGTGAGGAATCCTTTTGCCCGACAGGCTGATCAGACGCACGACTCCTTGTCCGGGAACCACTGACACGTCAAACTTGGCCAGTCCAGGGCGTGAGTGATAACCAAGTCATACAAGTACGGCGCATTTTTCTTCCTAGAGGACGACTGAGAGATCCAATGAGCCATTCACGGTGATGTGACTGACCATATCTTATACTCCTGCGGCACCAAGGTTGTGAGTAGAACGACAGCCTGGTTTGGGACTGGAACGGACCTCGTTAATTAGTTTGTTTTCCTCCTCTGCAGCGAGGTCGTCTTCGATCTCTTCGTCTTGCACGCTGGGCTTCATGTTGGGTTTGAGGAAAGTAAATGGAAAGCAACGGAGCGCGTCGCGTCGGCCACGCGCAACTTGGAAACTGGAATTCACAGGTTGTCGATGATATAGTTATACGGTAAGACGTCGTCTCGTATACTAACGGGCGTTTTACAATCGCTCACACATACTATGCTCGAGACAGAGGATGCAATCTATGACGGTATATTGACGGAAAGAACGAAATGGATCTATAGTGACTCTTTTTCCCATTTAGCGATGAGTTTTTCCAAGTCAAACCGTGGATCTTCTGGGTCCGTAACCACTGAAAAGATAATGGCAGGTCAGAGAAGCGACACGAAAGGAACCCGGCAGACACGATTATCGCTAGAATCACGACGGCCGGAAGATACTCACCACCATCACCTTTCGCACTTGCTTGCTTCTGATGCCATGCCTGTTTTGCCTGTACTATTAGTTGTTCCCGGTGGTGGATAGCGTGTTGTTCCTTTTCGTGGTCATGTGCTTTTTGCAAGGAACGGCGGTGGTAGATGCCGTAGAAGACACCGGTAAATAATGCAGTGTAACGGACAACCTGTAGACAATAGACGAGTCGGTGGAATGAGTCCGTCCTCTTCTGACATGAGCGAGTGCATCACATACATTGACAGTGGACGAAGCCATACTACACTTGACCACGAAGATGGCAGGCAAGCAGCACTGATAACAGGAATGGTCGTGAGTGCCACGACGACGTGCAAAGTCCAACGGAGACTCGCCTAATTGCCAGGGGACGACGTCGGATGTGAGTTTCTTTTGGCAGACACGGGGGCGGGGGAAGTCGGTCATTTCCCTGCTGACATAATCGTCGGCCCGTCGGCCCGCTTCACTCCGTCGAGGGCTCGTGCGCACGGTGTACACTGGAATTAGGGCCCGGTCGAAGTGCTTTAGTTATCTTGGTATCGTATACATAACCCGAACGTATCACTGTCTTGTTACCGGACACGGTATGGACTGAGGAAGATGTTGATTGTTGTGTGTTCCCAGGGCGCCAAGCTCAGCGCGCAGCGGGCATAATTGGTTTGGTTTTCAAGATGGGCCTTGTGGAGACTTTACCGCAAGTTCACTGGGAAACCCCCTCGAAGGTTCGGCTTCTCGCGCTCCAAGTTCACATCTAGTATTGATCTCAGTGCTGTGGCACTCGAACCATTTGCTACTACTACGCGACCCTTTACACAGCCTGACCAGTGGGTCTCCCGTGCTCTGAGATTCGCTCGAAAGTTGCTTGCAAAACACCTCATCCGGACCCGGAAACTTGAAAAATGTCCGCTATGGATGAAGACGTCGACATGGATGCTCCCCAAATCTCCACTCTACTTGAGGAGAATACCCCTCCGCCAACACGAACGTCAAAGTTCAGGGTAAAGCTGTTGGTTGGCGAGAAGAAGAATAAAGGGAAAGGTTCACCTCCCAGCGTATCTGCCGCTGCGCGCAAGGGCGTACAATCCGGACCAACCCCAGTCCCAAGCGACGAAGATGTCGAGGAGGAGGATGAAGAAGACCAATTAATTTACGACGACGACGGACCTGCACCATCTACTGTTGCTACCACTAACACTACTGTCGGAACAAAGCGAAAAGCGCCCGCTAAAAAGCCGCGACCACGCAAGAGCGACAAACAAGACAAGGATATTGACAAGACCGGTCGGTACTCAGCTGTCGTCGCTCCCACAAAGCTAAGTCGTTTGACAGAACCCCAAGAGCGTGGAGAACAGCCCGAAGAACCAGTTCCGAGCGTGGCTGTTGCAGAGAAGGCTCCAAAGAAGAAAGCTGCGACTCGCAAACCCCCTGCAGCTTCAAGGGCGAAAGGCAGAGCAACCAAGTATGTAGTGGCTTACGTCGTTTCCTTTTCCTTTTCGTTCATTTCTTAATATCTTGCCTACAGAGCCCCAACAACCTTGACAATCCCTCCCGTGGATGATACCGCAATGAGTGAAGGTGAGTTGCGCCGTTCTTCGCATTTGCAGGCTTCGTGTTGACCCTGCGTAGCTCATACCATGACAGCACCTTCATCACCATTCCCTATGGAAGGACAAGAAGCCGGACAATCTCCAGACGTGGGGGAGGCTGAGCAGCCGCCACCCCCAACTCCCGAAGGACCTGCGGAGATCGCGCCACTTCCAGTATATCCTCTTCCTTCAAAGCCATTCCCAGTTCAGCCGCCACCCAAAATCGGTACAGGCTTTGCATCCATGCTACCCCTAGATCGTAGCGGAACCAAAGTACGCCGGTGGCGAGTTGCCAATCGCGAAATTAGGGGTATAGCAGGAGGCCGCTGGTTTTCGCGTTCGTGGGTTGGTGACAAAGAATCCCAGTTCGCGGTAGCTGCCAAACACGCCGAAGGGGACAAGGCTGCAAAGGCTGTAACCTCGATTTCCGCGTCTGGGGGGAGGACGGGAAGGGCCAAAGCACCTCGGGGTTCGGCAGGTATATCTGCAGCACCTTCGCGTTCTGGATCTATAGTCCCGGACCTGCATCCTACTAAGGCTCCGACCAAAATGCGGAATGTAGTGGCTGGTCCAGCTTCCGAGGCTGGCCACGAGTCGGATGCCACAACTGCACCTGACCCTGCCGTTAATCATATGGAATCTTAGCCATTTTGACTATTTTGTTGTCGGTATTTTGGTTGTACTGACGCTATGTACATTTATCTTACTGCTACTTGGATGATGTCCACAAGGGTTCTGAACACGTCAACGCCCCCTGCGTGGTGGTGAGATACCAAATCGAGTGGCTTGTGGTATGAACAAGTAATATACGTCAAGTATTCAATATTCACGTTCGACCAACAGGACAGGCGTGCTAGTTGTCCTCGTAGTGCTCGAGACCAACGATGGTGGCCGGGGATGCGGCTGTCAAAGAACGCGATGGCAAGTCAGGAGCTGATGGAAGGGGAGTCTTCCCAGCCTTCGACGAAAGCACCAGAAAGACGTGAGTGGGACTGCGCATAATCTGTCGTGCCAGCTGTCTACACTTACGGTCAACAAGTTACCTCTCAGCAGCCATACGCTTCCGATCCCAAGTATAAGAAGTACACTCAGCAGGTCGAGAAGTGTCTCAACGCGTTCGATAATGTGCACGAGTGGGCGGATTGTATTTCGTTTCTGAAGCAGCTTCTCAAGGTGCCCTTATACCCGATTCGCGTTATCGCATCTGACCGACCGTGCTTTTCTCAGACTTTCCAGTCCTACCTGCAGTTCAAAGAGATCCCACACAAGTTAATCGTCGCAAAGCGTTTGGCACAATGTCTGAATCCAGCACTCCCCGCTGGTGTGCACCAGAGAGCTCTCGACGTGTATACACACATCCTATCCGTTCTGGGGGTGAGAGGAGCTTGGTTCGTTACTATACCGCGTCACTTACGGCGGTGCTAGACCGAAGGCTTGAAGCACGATCTCCCCCTTTGGTCGTCGGGATTATTTCCATTCTTTGAATACGCCTCGACTTCAGTAAAGGTATGTGCAACACTCGTGCACACGTTGGTCGCTCATGTCAATCGTACGTATCCCAGCCCACTCTACTAAACATCTACGACACCTACTACCTACCATTACAACGTGATCTGCGCCCCATCATGAAATCCTTTATTCTTGCATTGTTACCCGGCCTTGAGGAGGAGACCGGGGAGTTCTTTGACAAGGTATGGAGTTAATATTTACTCTACCGGCAACGTGACTGCATCGTGGACAAGGTGCTTGGTCTGTTAGATCGTTTAGCGGATACCGTGTCTCCGGTATTCTTTATACAGAACCTGTGGCTTGTCATGATCACGATGCCTCCCGCTAGAGGATCAGCTCTCAATTTCCTGTTGCGTCGCCTCCCTGCGCTACACTCAGAAGACGGTGTGTTCTCACTGAACTGGATGTTTACAAGACTGAGCATTTGTAGATATCACGCATGTTGTCGGACGTGACATTGGTCTGATGATTCGAGCGTTCTCCGCTGCACTCGAAGATGATAATCTGCTGGTCCGCAGGGGTGCTCTAGACATCCTACTCCAGTCCATGCGTATGGATAGTGCTGCGCTTAAGAGTGCACAACCAGAAGATTGCGCAATTCTCATGAAGGCAGCAACCAGTGTTGTTCTCCGTCGTGACTTGTCTCTCAATCGGCGGTTATACACTTGGCTGTTAGGTCCCGATGACAAGAGCGAGGCCCAATCTGCGTACTTGAAACAACATGGTTTGCAACTCCTGAGCTCCACTTTGAAGGTGACCGGTCTTCACAATCTACTATTCGGGCGGGGGAGTTAACTTCCTCAACTAGAATGAAATGTTTACTCCCTCCGAAGCATACGCCGAGTCCAGACCCTTCAAGATCTTCATTTCTCTTCTTGATAAATGGGAAATAGGATCGCCGTTGACTGAAGACTTGATTTATGACGCCTTGAACGCTATTCATCAACACATGGAATCAAAGTCGGTTATGAGTGATGACGTGCGCTGGGATTTTCGAGTGTTCTTCGAGTCACTGACTTATCCTCCAGGTCGCTATGTCAGCGAGCACCTTGCTGGAAGCTGTGGAGCCTAGTATTCTTTGGAAGCAATTGCTACGCTCCGTTCTCCATTCCATCGATGACGGTAAGCAGCTAGAGGTACGTTTACTTATAATATATATCCGCTTCCTGTTGTGATGGGAACTACAACAGGCGATTCATTTGTCGCTCTTCCTTCTCCGTGAACTTCCAGTACATGACGACGAAGTTCGGAGTGTACATCTCCCTATCGTTTTTGCGGCGCTTGTGGAGAAACTACTGGTAAGATTATCTATACGATCCGAAGATCGAAACTTACCCCACTTAGACTCATATCCAAGAAGATAATTCTCGTGCGACATCCTTGGCAGTCCGAGAAACATGCGTTCTGCAACAGGAAGTCCTACGAAATATGATGCCAGAGGCTCTCCAGCAACGACCTAAGCTCAGTGACGTTGCACTCCAAGAGTCCTCCACTTCATTCAGTCCGCTTGTATTTGCCACAACATTCTATGGTCTTGACCCACCTACTATTTTGAACTACCGTCCGACAACACCTATCACGACTGCTATTGAACAGCTACTCACGTTGTGTCAGACATGCGCCAGGTGCATGGTACAAACGCGAGGTTCAGGCGCTGACCTGAAAGCGACATTCTCACAATTACTCTCTACGCTTACGCGGCTTATTGAACTTCCTAGTGTGACTCCTGATGCAAGTCCTGACGCTTCTCGAGTGCCCTCTGGTTGGCTGGAGGATATACTGGATTGTCTGGATATGGAGGTATGCAATTAAAGCGCAGATCATGTCGCGTTGTTCATTTAATTCCAGAGCGTTGGCTTCCCTCTGATTGACCACTGCATAACCCTCATTATTGCTTTGCATCGTTCCTCAAGACTGTTGCCGAGTGCTCCTGTTGCCCAGAAGCTAGTGGTCGCCCGAATGGTAAAGAAAGTAAGTCTACCACATCGTCCCTCCGCGTGCGTTTTGTGTTTAGTATGATAGCTTTTCAGGTTTCTCCGACACGACTGTGCCATTTACCACGTGCGAGCTGTAGATCTGGTTTGGACTCTCGAATCTTCCACCGGTCACCATTACGTCGAATCTATTATTGCTCAAAGCCTGAACTCGGCCAATCTCCATAGGTTGGAAGAAGCGTTTGAGGCTTTCGGAGTGCTCTGGAGGCTAACAGGTAAGACATCGGTGTTGATTATGGAACATTCGGCAGAACCCCTTATGAGCAGAGGATGTGGTCTCCCCCGGCTTCCGCTTAAAGGTGCCTATGATGATAGTACTAGACACTCTCCGACATGACCAGCCCAGCATACGGCGAGCTGGCGAGACATGGATTCGTTGTAATCTCAGGTCCTATGCAAGGGTTTTGGAGCCGATTCTCTACGACCTTGTTGACCCAGTACTTCGTCGAAAGCCCTGCCGAACGAAGATAAAAGGGAAAGAGGTTCAAGGCTACATGTACGAGCAAGCATTTGATCAGCGCTACGTTCACCACCTTCTGGAAGTGCTCCTGGCCATCGTGCAGTTCGGAGGCCAAGGATTTACAAAGTCGGCTCGGAGCTACCCAATTAACCGGTCGAACTACAAACCACTAGTTCACAGGCTTGAAACGGGTATTTATTTTTCTGCCTTGGTAATGTCAGATTATGGATCTTCAGCATAGCTTCTATCGATTCAACTGCAAATTTCCTCGATGCTTTGGTCGAGATACTTTCACGGTTTGTCTCACTACACATAGCCGATCTTCTCGCGTTTGATATCGTGGATACAGCTTCCTCCAGTCAGAACCGAAGGAACAGCACGAATCAACGATGGGCCCGCTGAATATCAAAATACAATCGGCATCCGTTGACCTTCTCCATGCGATCGTTGCACGGGGTGAAATCGATTACCTTTCGCTTGAGGTATTGGAGCCTGTCGTGATTGGAAAGCTGTACTTCACGGTGCACTTCCGACGCCTCGACCTGCAAAACAAGCTACTTCGCATTCTTCATTCACTTATTTCTGCGTCGACAACTCATCTTGCGCAATCGAACGTGCTTCGCTCGGAGAGCAGCAGTTCAGAGACTGGACCAAGGACATACAACATGAATCCCCTTCTGACTCAGACGCTTATAGATGGAATTTCTCTCCCTCACAATCGTGTAATGTTGCAACACTGGCTGGACTTCGTGCTAATGGCAGTTCAACAATTTCGGCCGGCCCTCCAGGGAATTGTATCACCGATAGTCGACTGTCTCTGTCGGCAACTTCGTGCATTTTTAGCCGATGTTCTTCTAGCCAGTCAACCGGACTCTACCGTTTTCGGGGTTGCTACTGATGCCGAGTTCATTATGCTGCTCAATGCGATAGAGCGCCTGCTTATCCTCGGATTGACGAGTCAGGCGGAGCTAAGCCAACAAGATGACGACTCTCCATTGCAGGAAAAGTCTGCGACCGAAAGCGGTGGTATCTTGGGCCTTGTATCCAATGTGTTCACTGTGGATAACGCCTCTTTGCAGACTGATGACCAGCTTGTTGTAAGTGCATCTCGGTGATATTGGCTTTCTACTGAGCGCCATACAGCCTCGTTCTCCTGGTTACCGGTCGCTACACGAAGGGATCCGTGTTCTGTTCTCCATTTGGATCAACCTTGTGTGGACAGTTCCTAGCTCAAGACGTTCCGAAGATGATTCGTTGTCGATTATATATAGTCGAACACAAGCACGTTGTCTCCGAGCGCTCGAGCACCTTTCTCGAGCACACCCAAATGAAGCGCTCGAATCTCTAGTTATATGTTGGGATCGCGACCTTACATCGTACCGCCGTAATCACAAACAAGCGGAGGACGCCACCTTCGAACTAGTCGACACCCTTATCGCCAATGCTCATTCTGCAGTCCACATGGTTTGCGAGAGCGTAGTAGCAAGAACTCCAGCACTCTCGGGTGGGAACCGAAAGTATATCAATAGCAATCTGTAAGTGAGTCGATTCTCTTTCAAGGCAACCTATGGATGTGGTCGCAGGTCCGACAGTACTCTTCTCAAATTTCTCGAGCAATACTTGTCTCGGCTGGAGGGACCTCTTGCTCTTCAAGTCTGGGGACGATTTATCCAGCTTGCGAAGGACATCAATTCTAACGTTCGAGAATTCCGCGCACAAACGTATCTGGTATTGAGGTACGTGGGTTCGCACTCACCCTGAGTCTTTACTTAGGCAGCCTAAAAGATGCCTATGTGTGTTGGGTGACAAAGTCACTCAAACGACAGCGATGGAAGACAAACGCGTCAGGAAAGATCTTCAAGAGGTGTTCGGTAAATTGCTTGATGCTTGCGTCACATTCGCTGGTCGTAGCTCAGAGTCTGCGAGCTGGATCAGACGTGCCACCAAGGAATCTATTGTGAACGGGCGTTCATCCCCAGTGCCACGCGGAGGTAAGCTCGGAACCGCCTGGTTTAGGGTGTCACTTAAGACAATATCTCTGCAGTATCTGATCAGAAGGTAGAGGATAAAGCCGGTTCTAGCACGACGTCATTACCAGACAACGCTAAGTCAACATTGGGCAATGAGTTGTCACTTCAGGTGTGTGCAAGAAATAATGTCGACGGGGTTGCCGATGATCTTGTATTGATAGATCACTAACTTCATTGCAACAACTGTGCTGCCTAATTTGCGCAAGTTCCTCCTCGACAATGACAAGGTGGCAAGTACATGTAGCAATATCGTCTATTATGTCGTGAATCCGGCAGTAAGAGGGAAGTCAAGGTGAGCGCATTACTATGTGTCGTTTTATTGGACCAATGTGCTTGGATTTAGACCTTTGGACCTGGATCTAACGGTTGTAGAGATAATCAAGGAGATGACCAAGATTTCTGCCGCGCTGAGGGTCTGGAGAGCACCAGTGATCGATATTCTCTACGATAACCGAGTGTTCAATTCTAACACTGCCGCTGCAACGAGATGGAAACCTGTGGTCAAAGCACTGTTCGACTCTGACAAGACTTCCTTCGGCGATCTTTTGAGTAGGTGGTATCGGGTTTCCATGTCGCACATCTGACCCTCGTTTCAGGCCGGATAGCGTCTGCGCCTTCCGCAAATATATTTACCAACAGAGAAAATGAGATGCTTCTTCGCTCACTCAACCTTCCGACGGCTCTCATTTGTTTTGTTCACTGGAGAAAAGAACCATTTCCTAACACAACTTCCGAGCGTGCAAGAGAAACTTGTGGATATCCTGCGCAATGTTCCGTCCTGCCGTCGTTCAGAGCGAGGTTTATCTGTGCATCCGCGTGTTGTTGTGCCGGCTTTCGCCACATAATTTGACAAGCTTCTGGCCTGTCATTCTCACCGAACTTGTAAGGCCAGTTGGCACTTCCAGCTTGTTCTCTTTTCACATACCTTCGGTTTATAGTACCGCATCTTTGAGCAAATCATCGTGACGGCGCCAGCAGACGAGGCCGAAGAGCTGCCACTCATTCTGTCAGCTAGCAAGTGCCTGGACTTGCTATTGACTCTGCAGACTGAAGAGTTCCAGATGTTGGGTTTCGTCTTCCGTGCACGAATTTGCTGTACTAATATACCTTTGCACAGACATCAGTGGATATTCGTCACAGATACTGTCGATGCAGTCTACCGTCCAGATGATTGGACTCCACATGCCATGTTCGACCAACTAGCTGAATCGGTCACCAGCTTACCGGTCGCGGACGCGAAGGTAACGTATTTCTGATTGATTCGATATCGTCCTCTATACCCATGTGAACATGACAGGAACGTTCAAAGGCGAACAGTGGGGTAACTTTCCCTGCATCATCCACATCTATCAGCTTCCCTTCCACTGGCCAATCCAATGAGATGCGACGTCCCATGTTGAACAGCCTTCGCCAGATTGACTCGATCCGGGACTTGACTCCCTTCTTCTCACATGTTAGTATCTCATCGTACGAGAGTGTCTACGCTAGTGCAGGCAACATCGACTGGGAGGCTCGTCGAACAAGGCATCTTGGACGACATGTTTGATGGTCGATGACACGCATGACTGCTTTGCACACTCAGATTTTTCTCCGCAGTTCAGACGGTGGAGCTTTTCATCTCTCCCTTGTACATAGTTTAGTTAGTGAGCTTCGCATGATCTCCAATGACCTGACGAAGGCTGCATGTGATAATAGAGAATAAAATCCAGCGAGCAAGCTGGGGTATAAATATACCAATCAGACATGTAAACCGAATGATAAACACAGGTGGTATGTATATATGAAAGATGCAGGTGATCAGAAGTCGCCCCAGCTGCGACGGAATTTATACTGCATTCGTTCCTGGTGAGAATGCTATCTCGTGGCATTGAGAAGTGAGCCACACATGCTTACCTTGTAGGGCACGTTTTTCCTGCAAAAGAGAGTGGGTGAGCGTCGTTAAGTATTTATGCGGTGTCGGTACCCACCTAAGCCTCTCTGCAGGAGACTTTGGCTGTTTGTAGCCTTGTTCGCCAGCCCCCCACTCTGATTGGGCAGCGCTCTCCTTGTTGATGTCCTTGAATCTTACTGAAGGGTCTTGCTTCTCCGGTGGGACACCTCTCGTAATCTTGGGTTTAGGGGCAGACTCGGTAGGCGAGCGAATCGGTACTTGTTCATGAGCACGCATAGCCTCATCTACGGAGATGCCCTGGTATCGAGCTTCTCGTTCATACTCTTGTCGTTCGATAACATCGTGATGAGAGAAGTGTTCCACGTCTTCAGGGTGATTGTACGACTCGTCAGTTTGTGTTTCTGGAGTAGAGTGGTATTGTTCTATGTGGGAGGTGGGTAACGCATCAAGGTCCAAATACGTGCGTGTTCAATACCTTCGTGATGGAGGAAAAACTCTATCGGACAAACGCATAAATGAACGACATATAACTAATGAAGATCACGGAGTTGGCTTACCGCTTTCGACGTCGTAATGGTGACCTTCTGCACCCATGTGGTCGAACGCAGGTAGACCTTTAAACCCTGCGGCAGCGAATTCCTCGGGAGTTACCTTCCCATCACCATCCTTGTCCAGGATCTTGAGGACAGTTTCGACGATGTGGTCTGCCTTCTTCTTGTGTTCGATGTCATCCTAACGGGGATGAGAACGTGGACAGGGGTAATTCGACGGTGTGCCTCACCTTGGACTTCTTTTGTGAGTAGACGTGGTGAACCCCGTAGATGGCTTCTATCTCCTCTCGATCCCACACGCCATTCCTGCGTCGCTAGTTAGCTGTGTAAAACGGAACGAGGGGACCGTACTGGTCAAGGTCGTGCAGCTGGAAGAAGCTTTCCAGGTCGAACGAGTCTCTGTTTTTGCGACGTCAGAGCTCCAATGCACGAGCCAAAGCAAGGGATGTACTCCCGTACATGTGGTGCTCCATAGCCATCTGTAGAGGAGGATCAGAGCGGTGACTCCCTGTCGACAGGAAAAGAAATGGAAGCTACGAAAACGAGCACTACATACATGACGAATGGCGTAGTCGGCATCCTCAAGCTTGGGATCTTCTTCATGAACACCGTGTCCAGCGACGAGCACTGCCAGAAGAACAGGGAGCACTAGCGATGTCCTCATCCCTCGTCCTTTTGGCGTGAACAAGCACTTCACAGGTAGACGTGTCTAATGGCTGGACCCTGGTCACCCCCAATATCACAATCACGTGACATATGTCTTATGTGTGGGCAGTGATTAGATTTCAAGTATGGACAACCAATTAGTACTATCAGTCGTTGAATGTAATGCGACGTTGCACGATGTCTACTGAGGTGTCGATCGCGGCGATGCCGACGTGTAGACAGTTACTATTATACTTTCAGGTACCTCGGCTCGCGTTGAGCCTGCTTATCCACACTTGTCACTCTCGTTTTGATATAAAGCAAAGGTGCCGTCCTCCACTCTCCAGATAACCATGCAACCTGGCGACGATCCACCTACACATCCATCTCTATCCTGAAAGTTCTTGTCCTCTCAAGGTCGGATGGTACGGACTCGGTGCGATGGGCTACTTCATGGCCCGAAACATTGCGACATCAGGCAGAGCAGCATCGCCTATCTTGGTCTGTAATCGAACTGCAGCCAAGGCAGAGAGGCTCGTCAACGAGGTTGGGACGTCCGCCGCTATCGTAGCATCAAGCCCAGCCCAACTCGTCACTGAGTGCGACTGTGATCTTCACTAGTCTCGCCACCGACAAGGTGGTGCAGCACGTGTATAGAACTTCGCCGAGACACTTTCTGTGCGTCGGATTCTATTCTTGCTCCAGAGTTCGTAGATAGTCGGTTTCATCAGCAATCGCCGCCGACTAGATCAAAGATATTCTTAGACACAAGCACGGTGGGTGGGACGACCTAGGCATCGCCTGATGGGCTGACGAGTCCCAGATCTGCCCGTCACTAGCAGGTCAGAGAATTATTCACAGAATCTGACATATAGCAGATGAGAAAATGCTTTAGTGGAAATCGACAAACTGTTGATCAACTTTTCTTGCTGCCACTTCGTTGCGTCGCCCATTTTTGGTCCCCCTGCCGCAGCGGATACAGGACAGCTGACAGTCCTCATGAGCGGCGACTACCACGCCAAGACGAAGGTCGCCCATCTTCTGATCCCTGTTGGCAAGAAAACCATTGACCTCGGTGGGAATGTTGAAAGGGGTTGGTCAGAATCGCCTCCGAGAGTGATCATTTAAAAAATAAATCTGCACCTAGCTCCCATGCTGAAACTGATATGCAATGGAATGCTCATGAGCGCCAACGAGTTGTTGGCTGAGACTCTCACCCTCGGAGAGAAGTCCGGCATCGGAGCGACGGGCGGTTTACAGCCTTATCCAAGGTACACGCCCTATAGTGTTCCACGCCCGTAATGTGCACGAGTTTACGCACCCTTTACAGAAGTTATGCCAGCTCCAAGGTGCGCTTCACGGCTGCTGTTCTCGGCGGAGTATTGATGACGGCGCCAGTCTCATCATTTATGGTGATAGAATGCTAAACCAGCACTTCAATGGCACGGACGGATGTGCGATCGATCTCGGGGTCAATGTTCTGAGGTGCGTCAAGTGTTTGCTTCCATCCACCTTCTGAAACGTTTCGAATTCATCTATTATCAGCCATGTTCGAGATCTGGCGGCTGAACTAAACTGCCCTATGCCAACGATCGATATCACTCATCAAAGCTTGATCACTGCTCGTTCGATTCACGAATGCCAGAAGCGATCTGGCTCCAACCAATGGGACATCCTTGACTGCAGTGCACTGATCGCTAGTCGCAGGGTTTCTGCTGGTTTGGAACCATTTGACGGTGATGTATGTGACATTGCAGGTGCCAACGGTATGCTAAGAGTATCCGTAGGACCACCGCGTTATCCGCGAGGGTTAATCTCTGGGAAGGGTGTGAAGAGATGAATGAGAAATTCTATCAGATTAATTGCTGCACCTGTCCGCAAATTTTCTGGAATAAACTGACTTACTCCGCACTCTAGATCCGGCATCTTGAGTGGCGATAGGTAATATGATGTCATCAATGGAAGCTATGAAGTTGAGATACGGCGCTGTACGCTTAGCCCACTGGTGCATCTGATTCATTGTGCACGCAATCCGCAGCTTCTCGGGCCGCTCAACAACCCAAGTTATATGAGAATCTTGTGTTGTGCGTCAGCCAACGAATGTATTGCACGGAGATTAATGTGGCAGACCAGTATTCTCACAAGGGTTCTGTGGATACGCTTCGGGGCGTCGGCATTGTGTGTCTAGGTAAAAAAAAAGTTGCAGGTACGTCCCACCCCAAAAAAGGGTCCTCGCAATTGCTATTGCATAGCTACTTCCGGCTTTGATCTCGTAGCAACCGCACCAGCGCGCGCGGTAAGCGGAAATCGCGCTAAATGCCAAGGAATAATATTGTAGGTGTGCATCTATAAGTGGGTAGTATATTGAGCGGTGCGGTAGGTATTCTAGTCCCTGTGACGAGTAACACATTTGTCGACCAGCTCGCCCCAAGCCCATAACGCACCTACAGATCATCCAACTGAAGCGCCGAAAGTGGTGTAATTACCATGCACGCTTCACGACGCGTTCTGTCAGTGCTACAAGACCTTCTCGTGCCTCACTTGGAGGCAGGAGCTGTAAGACTTCGCGAGCTTTGTCAGCATGTGCCATTGCGAGTTCGCGCGTACGTGCTACGCCCTGACGAGGCATGTACCAGGGTTAGTGCCTGTTGTAAGGATGTCAATACATTCCATTCGACATGAAAGACTGTCCGACACATACCCTTTCGACGTCGCCGTCTTGGTCGAAGGCTCTTGCAATCATGGGTTCTAGCTCAGGGTATTCTTCCGCCGCGTAGAGCACTGGTCCCGTGGCAAGGCCAAGACGGAGATCTGCGCCAGACCCAGGCTTACCAAGTGCACCGCTAGACGAGAAGTCTAGGATGTCGTCTACAAGCTGTGGGCGACAAGAAGCGATTGGCGAACAATTGTCAAAGTGGGCGTATGCAACTCACTTGGAATGCTAACCCGAGGTTACGGCCATAAGCATACGCGACCTCCTTCCAGACCTCACCATCTCTACAGCCGCCTAGTACGACGGCAGCGCGTATGCCCTTGGCCATTAGGGCTGCAGTTTTCAAGTAAGTTTTTCTGAGGTACGTGCTCCATCGCTCCGACAATATAGGGGGAGGGAGAGTCGATGGCGACGCATGTAAAGCCTCGAGGTCGATCTGGGTGGCTGCGGTGCTCATCGAAGACGCGTTCGACGATGTCAGGGGAAGGGAAGTACCCTCGGGTAAATCGGAAGGGGTCATTTGCAAGATCTCACCCTCGACGAGGTTGGCGATAACCCCTGCACAAAGCTCGACTACTTCTGCTGAACCAAGGCGGCTAATAGCGGCAGAAGCACGGCCAAGGAGGAAATCGCCCCCGAGTACGGCGAGTTTATTGCCGAAGGCCGCTGGACCGGAAGGTGCGCCACGTCGAAGGGGTGATTTGTCAATGACGTCGTCGTGTAAAAGAGAGGCGACATGGATCATTTCTACGATCTGGGCTAGGCGCATTTGAGTGGGTAGGATGGAGTGAGATAGCAAGGGCACGTGTGGTGAGGATGGGGAGGGATAGAGGGAAGATGGTGGGCTTGGATACGTTCGTCTTGGGGATGAACGGAGGTCGAAGGGCATGCTGAACGATGCGGTGTGGTCCGGCATAGAGGGGTTAAAGTCGCAGAGAACGTCGGGTCTTGTGAGGGGCGCGTCTAGCTCCTCTTCTCTAAGTCTGGAGTGTTCTGCAGCCCATGATTTGACTGGGAAATGGGAGCCCAAGCCATTCGTTGCTCTTGAGAACAGAAGGACGAGAAGCGGTCTTATTTGCTTGGATGGATGTCTAAAGTAGTACGACGCGATTTCGGTAAGCGAGGGGTGGGACGAGGCCAAGAGGTTGCACAGCTGAGACTGTATCCGTGCGATCTCCACAGAGAACAAGGCATGGGGATCGATGGTCGCTGTTGCAGACGGCGACGAGGACACAACGTCAGGCTGGGCTGGACGGGTGCGTGACGACAGAGGGGGCTGCGCGAAGGCACTGACGGTGTGTTCTCGACGCGACAGTCGTGGATATTTTCGAGACACGCGTATCATCACTCTCGACCATGGCCCGCCCGACATCCTCGTTCGACGACGACGACAACGACGACGTCAGCGAATTCAAACGTTAAACTTGTTTTGTAATTTTATTTTATTTTTTCTCGCGCTGCCCCATTTCCCACGAGCACCCGAACGAAGGCGGGGACGATGGGAACCCGTTCGATCGTATGTATTAGTTCTACTTAGAATTCTTTTTCAACCATCGCAGATGCATTCGGGGACATCCTCTCATTATGGTAAATCCCTGTCAACCCACCACCATCGCCGACGTCAACAAGCGCCAAAAAATCAGCGTGGGGCTCTCCCGGGTGACGTCGCTGCACTTCGTGTCCGACTTTTGGGAGGTCCGTTTACTGGACTCACGGGTGACGCGGGTTGTATCTTTCCACGCTGTTTATTCACAGACGGTGCCAGAAAGGCAGCCAGTTTGCGCGCCTGTTTTAAAATATATATAAAAAACTAATGCATCGACAGTCTCAACGTGCAACACACCTTTCTGCTTATTCCTTCCCAGTCGGCATCAGTCGTGCCGTTCAGAACAAGTAGTAATAGGGGCTCTTCCCCGGATCCGCTGTTTTCTTCTCGCGGTTCCTCGACGGCGAGAACGAGTATTCGGCCAAGCTGGGGTGGTTTACGCTTAGCACTTCTAGTAGATTAATTAGTACGCGTAAAACCCGACGGCACTCACCTCACTCTCTACCATACCTGCTTCGCCTTCCGTCCTCGTTTCAGCCCATACTTCTGCGCTCAGTCCAGCCACTTTCCGCACTTCGTCTTTCGACCGTACTCGTGCCAGTGCTCCTTGTGACGTAGGTAATGGTGTGGGTTGAGCCATAGTGCTGGCTGCGCATGAAGGTGAAGGCGAGTCAATGGGCGTCGACGCAGAAGCATTCGTTGCCTGCCCCGCGGATGAATCGGGCGACCCGCCAGAGAGTCCATCCGACGCTAACTCCATCACCTTCCCCGTCGGCGTTATTCCAAAACTCGACACCGACCCCTGGTCATTCCTGCAGTCTAACTGCGACGCATATGACACCAGCGCTCCCTCTGGGGTCACAAGTAGCGCTGTGTGGATGGAGGGCGGCGAAAGCACCTGTGCTAGGTAGTTTTGCAGACTTTGGAGGACTAGCATGGGCACTGGGCAAGATGTCTATGGCATCTTCGGGTTAGGGTTTCGTCGAAATAGACTACCTAATAGTTACAACGACGTCGAAGCAGTAGGATAATACGATCACTGATCACTTTTCGGCCCCACAGTGCGACGGAATGGAACGAAATAAGAATAAGCAGGTAAAATAGCAGATATCCTTCTCAACCATTCCTAGTCACACTTGGACCACCCATCCCTGTCGCCTCCAAACGCACTTACTTGCGCTTCTTCAGTGGCGTCTCCTCCTTGCTCTTGCCTCCAGCGGGTGCGATGGGAGCCTTACTATCTTTCTTTTCGTCGTCTGGAGTGGGCGCGTCCGTCTTTTTCGAGGGCTGTTCGCGAGCGAGATCAGTCGTCCCGCGCGTCAGTTACGAGTAGTCATGCCTACCTTGGGCACAGGCTTTTGTGATGAACTGATGAAACCAACGAGAACGCCGAACAGTCCAAATACCGCCAAGAAGCTTCCAACCAACCCAGCACCAGTGGCGGGGAATGCCTTGAATGCGCCAACTGGGTCTGCACTCGCAGCGTCGATGAAATCGGTGACCTTGTTGCGCACGAAACTGACTGGGTCCTCCTTGAAAGATGGTCCTTCCTCCTGGTCAAGTTCAAGCGCCTTGGCAGTTACAGCAGCCTCTAACTGGTGCTTGACGACCCATGTTTCGTTGCCGAGGACCTCTGCATCAGCGATCGAGTGGCCAACATACATGCTGTCGAAGAGAATATCCTCGGTCATCGTCCAGAGTTCAATACCAACACCGCCCTAACACATCCACGCTTGTAGATCAGTTTCCCCGAAAATTGCCGCAATCACGTACGATCTTGTTAAGACTCTTGACGGGTTCGAGGTCCTGGAAGTAACCAGGGTTGGGAATCCGACGCGGCGCCCACTCACCCTTGTACTCAGGGTTATCGATCATGGGGGCGTACCACTTGCCTTTGTACTTAGGATTAGCCTTGTAGGGACTAGCAAGTTCCATGTCAGCCGTCAGCGCGATCCTAGATAGAGAAGGCTCCTACCGCTTCCATTCGCCGCAACCAGGAGCAGCATCACAAGCAGGGTTGCGGACCAATGGTGCAACCCAGTCACCGTCTTCCTCATCATCCCACTCCTCGGGCTTCTCCGCCTCTGTATCGTGATTTAGTAGACGGCATCAGTACAAGGGTGAAATCGCGTACCGGGATCAGGAATCATCTCTGGTTCGTCGTCTAACCAACCCTCAGGTTTGACAGCATCCTCATCTGGGATTTCGTAGGGCTCATTTTCGTCCCAGTCATCAGGCTACGAAAATGCTTGCTGAGACACATCCTCCTTGTCATCTCATATCAAGACACACCTTGACAGCATCCGGATCGGGAATTTTCTTCTTATCAACCCAGGTTTCCGGCTTCCTGTCCTCGGGATCGTCGATAAGTTCGGGAGGGTTCACGGGAGGTTCGAAGTCCTCGAGAACACTGCCAACTTTCTGCACGAGGCCGTTGAACCTGACCTCATATGTGTTGTCGGGACTACAGATATCCACTCGTTACGCCCAACCTGCATATATGCAACCAAAAATGGACGTACTTGAGGACGAGGGTGTAGAGGTTAGTGTCCTTGCCAAACGCAGGCTTGGGAGCAGGACTAAGGTGTTTTTCCTCATACTCGCCCGTAATAGGGTTCTTGTGGCGGAAGATGAAGTGCAGCTATACCCAAACGACAATGAATGAGCGCGCGTCCTACTCACGCCATCCCTGAAACACGTTGGCGAAGACACACCTTGTTGCCAGGACAAGTCAAGTCAGGGCCAAACATCACCACCCACGGCGTCGTGTCAGAGAACTCCTTGCCGCTCGTCTGGAACCCATCTGCAAGGAGTTTGAGATATCCTCCACCGCAGTTACCTCCCTTCTGATACTTGACTTCGTACTGAACCACGAGGGGTTTGTCCGAGAAGTCAACAGCGGAGCCGAAGGGTGCAGAAATGGCGTGGTGGGCAGCTTTGGACTTTGCAACGAGACCTTTGTCTCCCTCGATGAGGACAGTCTCGGGTTCCTCGACTTTCCATTGACCGACGTAGGAGAACGTCTCGCCCCCAACAGGAGTTTTCTTGGTGGCTTCTGAGGGCGTCCAACGTTCTGCCCAGTCATCCGTAAATTGCTCGATAAACGACGCCGAGATTTCCGTTGGCTACATGACGTATGAGTACAAGGAGCGTGCATTTGAGTGAAAAGTAAAGTTCTTGCCTTGAATGTTGGTTTGGGTTCTTCAGACGCATTTGCACTGGCGGCGGCGGCGGCTGCAAGAATGACAGAGAGCGCTGCGCTGCGCATGGCTGTTTGCTATATTATTACCAAGGGAATAAACAGGAATGTAGACGAGTAGAAACGAGCGGGCGACGACGACGACGAAGACTGACAAGCTTTTGCAACTGCGTGTCTTCCTATAAAATGTTTCCGGCTATTTGTTTCTGGCCACGTATGCTCTCCCACGCTCATGTCGTTGCATGTTCCTCGACGTTCTACGATAACATAAGTACAAAGTTGATATGTAGTAGCTACCCAAGCAAATCAGCGTGTCCTGACGCAGACAACGCGAGCTGTCGCGTCCCAATTAGTGTGCATCGGTGCACAGTGCAAGACAGTCACGCACCACGAACTCATCATCCAAGTACTTGGACACCGCAATTTGGTCTCCCAGACCCTTTCTTCGTCGCGTCTTGAGTACCAGATCCCTCGCCAGTGCTTGTCCTGATGCTGGCTCTAACGGTCGAAGTTTGATAGTCGTGTCCGTGGGGTCACCTAGCAAGGAAGCGGCCGTCAGTCCTTCGGAATCATCCACACGGTAGTCCACTCACCCGGAACGATCGACCAGTGGTCAAACACCTGCTGACAGAACGCTTGACCCTGCGTCGCCGTACGCAAGTCCGTCTCAAAGCCATTGGCATCGATCACGGGGATGAGCGCTTTCACAATGTACAATGGTGACCCGGCTTTCGGTATATCCTGCGTGACATGTCCTCGCCGTCTAGCAAGAACGGTGTACACTGCTGAAATGCAATCCGCCGGGGCCTGCACTTCAACATAGTAAATAGGCTCCATCAGACGTGGCGTGGCCTATGCACTGGCTCAGGTCAGTGAATCGGATCGGGTGCCTGGTTCCATACCATCAGGAAGGAAGAATAGCACACGCGCCTCGCCGTTGGAACAATTTGTCCACCACCACGAAAGATGGGCTCTGGTGCTAGGCTGGCATCGAGAATGCGGAACTTGACGTTGCGCATTGCTGAGTACACTGTCAGTCTGCATAGCAAGATCAGAATGCATTGACACAACTTACGCTCGTCACACAACGGACCTTCCCGTGCGGCCCATTGGAAACCCTGCTTGATGTGATCCTTGACGGTGCCAAGTGACTTTTTGTCGACCTATCACAACCAGCATATGTTTAGCACCCCTCACACCAATACCAAATACTCACTTGTGAAGGCAGTGTATCATCCAAAAGAACATTCGGCCCGCTATCGTCCGGCCCAAATGCCCATATCGACCGCGAAGCAAGAAGGTCCCACTGGTACTTCTCCTGGAAAAATGTTCCTCGTTCCTTGGGCGTCATTCGTATTGTCACCCTGCCTCGCTCGATGTCCTCTGCTACACCTCGCTCTAAAGGTTCCGCAATCATCGTAATCCGGTTTCTGCGTCGTCGTCATGAGTGCAACCCACCAAGCGAAACAGGGGAAGAACATACTTTTTGTTTGGCGTGTCTGCATAACATTTTAGGGCACTAGTCTCCAAGACAGTCTCGCAGAACCTTGTCACAGGGTCGGATACTTTGATCTCAATCTCAGAAAACAGCTTTCTTAAATCATGCATCACACAGTCGAGGTACAACTCGCCAGTGCCCATCAGCACATGCTCGCCACTTTCCTCGACTTTTGTGGTTGCCAGGGGGTAGGATTTGTTGATACTTCTCAAACCGGAAAGCATCTTGGGGAGTTCGGATGGCATCACCGGTTCAATAGCAATTTTGAGCACAGACTCCGTCACATGTTTGATAGGGCGGAAAATGTACAAGTCTTCGTCCAAGTCAGGAGGTGCCAAAGTTGCAGTTTTAGAAATCGAAGCATCAATACCACCGATGAGAACAAGGTTGCCGGCTGGTGCTTCCTCTGTTGGAATGAAATATCTGAAAACGGTCATTGAAGCACCTAAGCGAAGCCGGGTCAGACACCGCTTACCTAGCCTCGCTTACCCATATATCCTCGACGGTAGCTTTTATCATATCTTCTTCGTCTTCTGGTGAATAGCCTTCACCCAAAACTTTCACCTGTGCACCCTTCCGCAATGTTCCGCTCATAACGCGGCCGAATGCTCTGAATGATTGAGCATCCGTTGTATGGTAGAGTTTTGCTATTTGGACCATCACAGGACCGTCTGGATCACATCGCTTCATCGAAGCGGCAATGTCCGATGTTTGGGGTCCTGTGTACGTGCCCTCCACCTTGGACGCCGCACTAGCAACAGGAGAAGGAATGTGCTCCACAATCATATCTACCAATCCGGTCGCACGCCCGAAGAATTGGTCGAGGACTACTTTGAGCAGTGGTCGCACGTCCATTTTGTACATCACGGGCTTCAGGACAATATTCAACTGTGCCAGAGTCTTCTTGAGATCCTCGGTTTCCTCACTCAGGACATGACTGTAAAGTTTGTAGAGAGGGTCGAGAATGAAATGCACGAAGGAGCGAGCCTGTTTGGAGTTTCCTTCTGGGACTTTGCGAGTAAACTTCCGCGTACTGCTGTCGAAATAAATGTCTCCCCATAGACGATTTGCGAAGGCAGTAACGTCGAGCGAGCCATAGTTGTCCGCGTACATCTGCGCGAAGGAGCGTAGAGTAAAACACCAATTCATGTCGGTGCTTGCGAAGGCTACATTTCCTCGCTCTGGACTCAGACGTAGCTCTGGGTCGGGGTTGATGCCACTGCAACTAAAATTAGAGATTCCAAACGGAACGTGTGCAGGAACGTACCTGATGAAGGTGTTGATCTCCTCAATAGTATGTTTTATTTTGTAGTATGCATCTGCAGGGGGAAGGCGCAACTCCAATATCAGCCTGTCGATTTTATTGACCAACAATGTCATTTTGATGCCCTCCTGAAGGGCATGTCGAATTATAGCTTCCGTATTGACCATCGTCTATAGCCACTATCAGTCACATGAGAAAGAGCGATGAGAGACGTGAACCAACCCCTTCAACGACGTCCACAACGAGAACAATGCCATCGACCAATCTCATAGCTGAGGCAACCTCGTCGATAAAGTTGACATGTCCGGGTGTGTCGATTAAATGTATTAGATGCGACTTGCCACCCGTAGAAGGAAGGACCAAAGACATGGGAGACGACTTGATCGAAATGTCTCGCTCACGCGACAGGACGTGGGTGTCGGTGTATTTTAGCTGAAACAGCGGAATGATAAGTCTTGGTGGTCCACCGAAAGTTGTGCTGCATACCTGATGATCTGCGTCCCAGACGAGTTTATGTGTCTCAAAGACCAGCGTATCCATTAAGGCCGTCTTTCCATGATGTAGATGCCCAACCACCGCGACATTCCTTACCATTTCTGGGAAGGACATCATGTTCAGCAAGAACCTTGTAGCCTAGGTGAATATCGGTTAAAGACGGAGGATGTAGAGCACGTACCCCTTGTCAAATCGTGTCTGCGGCATATCCTTTTCCTCGACCATCCATTTCCGTATTTTTATGGGGGCGATTATGGGTTCTGAGAGAGGCTGAGCGTCTTCCTCCTGAACCATAGTCTCCACGTCAGGGCCGTAGACATCCTCGGCGGACGGATAGTACTGCTTATCCTCGTGGAGAACTACGGCTCTGTGAACGGGTTCTGGGACCATTTATCATGAGATGAGGGTACGCTTGGACTGAAAACACGGACCGTCAACTTCCATGAGCGCGCCCTCTTGGACTGGTTCTGGTTCTTCATCATAGCCCTCCAACGTAGCAGGTTGTTGGGGGGCTTGACCAAAGTCTGTCTGCATGGCCTCATCCTCCTCGTCCGAGCCAAGGTCTGCGCCAATGTAGTTGCCGAACTCATCGTAGTCCTCGAACGAAGCCATGTGAAGTCAAAGATTACTTGTTGGCGAGACGCGTCGCCCGCGTAGGAAGCGTTTTCGAACTCCGGTCTACCAAGTGACTAACGAGCACCGGCTCATCGCCCACTATTTACTAACTGACGATGTCTGCGCTACCCGACGAGACGCTGAGGAAAGTGTGTACATTATCGGCACTCCAGAACGACCGCAATTCAGCCATAATACCATAGATCCTCGTTCAAATTCAACAATCGGCCGTTCAGTCTCAACGCTCACTCAGCTTGACAAAACAACAATGCACCGCCAAAGAGCGCGAACGTCGGATCGTCCAGCTCACCATTAGTGAAATATCCAGTGTTGGACGCGATGTTAATTTGTATAAAGGCGTAGGGAAAATGTACGCAGTCTACTCTCGGCCTGTTCCCTGGTGAATGGCAACTCCTCCATGTAGGTTTATGATGGTTCCACAAAAGACCATGGAACAGGAGTTAAAGACGCAGGAAAAAGAGTTGACCGACGAGATCAACTCTCTCAACAAGAAGGTCCGTTTACTCATTTCCTTCCCATCGATTCCACTCCTGAGGCAGTAACACAGTCAAAGTACTTGGAGAAACAGTTTAATGATGCACAAGCTCGATTGAGGGATATCGTGCGCATCTTTTTCATCCCAGGTGTATATTACACTCATCCTCTCCATAGTTTCATCATGCTCCAGGGCAGTAACAATATACCTACTATAAAAACGCCTAGAAGCCACGAGTCTGTAACATCATACTGGGTAATGCATTTAGAGAACGTTGGTGGGCGTGCCAACCTCTCGGGTATCTGGGAAAGAAGTACTGATGGATACCATTCTCCCAATTCTTCCTTGTGAACCACTGTATCTCTTTGAAAATCGGGCATCGTTGCTTGTGTGCTGGCCAACAGCCCGTCTGGCACGCCTTCATATTGTCGTCAATGTTTACGAAGCATCCCAGATACAGGTCAACTTGCCCTAGAACAGTACCATGCACCGCTGCAAGCACTGCATTTCTTCAGAGGAGTGTCTGTTTTGTCGCATGCCTCGCATCTTTTTCCCATTCCCTTTTCAAACAGTGCCCTGCTGGCTTCCCTCATCTCATCCAGGGAGTACGGGAACACCTTCACATGGGCATCCTGTTCCAGCCTTAATCCTGGCGGACTAAATGCAAATGTGTGTTGTGTTGCATAAAGGACGGCAATCGTATGGCCCTCTTTGCATTGGTCCATGAAAGCGGCACCACGATCGTCTGTATGGAACGCGACAAGTAGTCTATGCCCTTCCATGTCCTCCACTTGCAGAGCGAGTCGAACGAGGACACTGCTGCTAATGATCTTTCCAAGGAAACACCAGTGTTTGCGGGGTTTCGTCGAGTACAAGTTTGTGTCGTTTATTTCATACTCTGATGGGAGACCCCAAAAAGTGGGAAAAGTCTGTGGGTTATTAAGATCGGAAGGAGCGAGGGGAGTAATCGCGGAGTTGTTTTCTGTTTCAAAAGGTACGGACATCGAGGATGGTGGGTGGGCTTTGGCCTACGTTACAACAGCCGTAGAACCTTTATAATGCGTTTTTGGCGCTGGCCAGCATATGGAAGTCCGGAAAACAAACATGGTACACACAATCGATACAACCATTCCAATATTTGCTCCAAGCTACCTCGTTTGGCCAACGGTGATTTGAACACGTGTTTAGAACTTCCATCGCGTTCCGGTGAATTGACCTCACATCGGGGGGCATATATCACACGCTGTCTTCGCGAGGCACTTGAGCGTCCATCTAGGGCTGTGAGAGCAACTACTACTTTCATTTGCCAGTCCCCGATGGAGGGCGCTCCTTATGAATTTATATACACAGCTTTAGCGCAGGGCCGTTGATCCAACTCCTAATATATCTTACACCTCCGCGGACCAAATATTCTCCGCCTCGCGCGTCATTAATACAACTACTCGTTCAGGCTTCGGTGCTTACAGTAATTGAGAATCCAAAGATACCTGTTTCCCTCATGTGGTTAGGGGGTTATCGATCTATGTCACGGCCAGCGGGACAATGTGACCGCTTAAGGGAATCCTTGTGGTTGCCATTGACGGCCGACCATCAAATAACATCTCATGGGCACCCTCCGTCCTAATAGCGTTGGTAATCATGAGGACAACCAGGAACTCAAGCTCCCTAAAGCTGCTTCGCTATGCATCATACTTGCCATGAACGTACTTCTGCAGGTAGGCACTACCATATGTCGCTTTGAGAAGTCCATCCATTTGACCCCCGAAGATCTCATTCTTCATCATTGTATCGTCATCCAACGAGTATGCTGAGTACCTGGGTGGCAGTTCAACATTCTCTGGGCTGGTCATCGGCATACCCACTGTCTTTGGCGGTCTGGCCCTCATCCCTATGACAAAATTTGACAAGGGTGAGCATGCTTTTGATTACTGATTAAATTCTTATTCAAGAATCTAGGCGGATATGCCATGTCCTTGCATGTCGGTTGCCTCGCTGCGATTCTAGGCCACATTGCATATGCCAGTGCCTATCGACTTCATTTCCTATATCTAATCTTTATCGGGCGTTGTTTAAACGGGATATCGTTCACTGGGTTCATGTATACCAAGCGGTACTGCACGGACCCCCGCATCGTAGGCATCCGTCGTAGAACCACTTTGGCAAGCTGGTTGGTCATTGGACAGGGTTTTGGAATGACTCTTGGACCTTTCTCCGGCGGCTTGCTGTATAAAATTGGATTTTCTAATCCAATATTCAATGGGTATACCAGTCCAGGCTGGGTCATGGCTGGTGTTTACGCGGTTTTCTGGATCATCATTGCGCTATGCTTCGAGGACGTTCCTCAGGCGAATACAGTTTCCTCACAGACGATGAGTTCACTGCCGCTACGTGTTGTAAACGCGCCGAGACCCAGCCGTGATGATCAAGGAGGGACCCTATTCACACGGGCAACTGTAAGCACCCCAACTCTACGAATGACCTCCCGGATTCCATTTCACCATGTTCCTGCCACCCAGTGCGGTGTGATATTCTGCATGTGTTGGTTCGCCATGTTATGCTTCTTCATTCTGGGCTCTTGGGAAGCGAACCTCCCTGTTTTTGGAGCCGTCACTCCCGATCTTCGTTGGTCTCCTTTTACGGCGGGGAATTTCATCGCGTTGGGTGGCATTACCGCTTTCCCATTTCTCCTCGCAAATATATTCTTCGCGGGCCACATTCAAGATCGAAAGCTTCTTGCCTTAGGTTGCGGACTAGGCCTGTCAGGATTAGCTGTTTTCCTGTCCCTCTTGCGGACGGGGAAAATTAACTATGGCTCGTTGTTTATGTGTTGGTGGGCAGTCGCACTGGGTTTTAATCTTGCGACGACGGTGACGCTCAGCCTCCTGAGCAAACAACTCCCACCTGAACGGAATAGGTGGTCGTCGATGGTAATCCAGTATTCCAATTACGCAGGTCGCGTCACAGGTGCTGTATGGGGGGGATCGGGCGTCTCTGTCGGGATGCTGAATTACGTGGGTTTGGAGATCGCACTTGTTGCGATCGGGGCAGTGCTCTTCACAACACTTTGGACAAATCTCAAGACTAAGACCGGCTGACCAATTATCCGGAGCTTTACAAAGCCCTTCCGTTTACACACGACAAGTGCTGCGCTTGTACATGGGCTTATTCGATTTGATTTTGAGGGTAGATCCTTGGACATTTCTCGAAGGAAGGAGGACAGATCCGTTTACGCAAGACCCTACGTCTGTCTCGAATGGTTACAAATCAGTGAAAAGTCACGTCCCACTCTGAACATTAATCAACTCTCCACGTTGAATAGCCCCTCATGATGGCGTCGATTATCCATCAGAAAGAAGCGGTCCGATTCTGCCGGTATACCTTCTAAGTTAACTCGAAACAGGACTTGGGAGTTGGCCAAGCGTTGAGAATGCATTTTCATTTGTAAAACAAACTACATTAGTTTGCCATGCCACAGGCACACACTTATGGATTGGGTTAATTTTTCCTTACAAACCTGTATCGATATAAGTGCGTGGGCACGAATATTGCACGAATCTAGCGAATAACAATCACCCTGTAGCCCTCACCCCCACGAGCGTGTGAATGCCCTACAGCCAAGGGTCGTCAGCAACCTACCGTTCCCGTCGACCGTGTTAGACACATCACCTCTAGTGTGGAGGAGGCTTAGGACGTCCATCTGCTAATCGAGTTGTACTGTTCCTACAAGTCTACCTGAGAAGCATTGCGGTGCTGGTAACTGCCGCCGTGAGATTACTATAACCTGCTGTGGGTGGGTCATTGATTTGGGGTTAGAAGGTTCAGGGTCTTCAAGACCCTGAGCGAGCGTTCGTCAGTAGCATAGAGTCTGCGCCCATATGTGAATAATTCAGGCGTATTCCCTCTACGGCTTACACTTCGGTCAGCACTTTATGTAATGCCCTGCCTATTACTGAAGGGCTTACACGTAAGTTACGAGCAGGCTGGTCGTACTGTATTGGCAGTACCCTACTGCCTGTCTCAAGATCGTCGCTGTCTCACTTCTGTATTTTCACTTGAACTACGTGTCCTCGAAATGCCAGATGTTTTCGTACAGTCCTTCACCCATCTTAATGGTATGCCCAAGGCAGAACGGGCGCTCCCGATGTTGCAGCGTGTCGCGACCCTCGTCAAACCGATCATGCGTAAGCACGGCTGGGTTCTGCCCGTGCTCTCCGAGTTCTTCCCTGAGAGTGCTAACCTAGTTGGTGAGACCGTCTCATTCGGTAAGGTCTATGACGCTTGCATTCCACTAACAGGTTGGCGGCGACGCAGGGTTAAGTGCGCGAACTGTACCACCGAAGAGTGTAGGAAACTGATGGGATTCTCAGATGTCAATAACGGCGAGAAGATACTCCTAAGACTGCGCCCAGCATGGGCGCCAGATACCTTTTTCGAAGAAGATCAGGTTGTAAGAGTAATGCTCCACGAGGTAAGTGCCCCCCCCCCCCCCCTTCGGAGCGTTTGGATAGTATTAAGGCGCTAAGACTATGCACTCGTAGCTCACACACAACGTGCACGGGGCTCATGATGAACACTTCTATAAGTTTCTGGCAGGACTCGAGGACGAGTACGACGCACTACAACGGTCCGGCTATGCCGGAGAGGGCTTCTTTTCTCCGGGCCATCGGTTGGGCACTGGTGTATCACATAACTTGCCGGAATATCTTGCGAGAGCGAAAGCCGCTGATGCTGCGGAGAAGAGACGAAAGTTACAGGCCATTGGCCGAGGTGGGGGAAGGCTCGGAGGCAGAAGCAGTGCCCTGAATAATTTGAGCCCCAGGGAACTTGCGGCTAGAGTGAGTCAAGTTCCATTAGTACTCGAATTCTTTCATATGCTCTTATTAGGCCGCGGAACGCAGAAAAAGAGATGAACTGGAATGTGGCTCAGGCTCAGTAGCATTGCGCGAAGCAGCCAAGGCTGCCAAAGAGAGCGTACAAAGCAAAGCCATCGATCTGACTGGCGACGACGTATTAGCCATCGTGGCTTTGGAGCAGGCACCAGCGAATAAGTTACCCAGCTTGCCAGACTCAGTCCCAAGCTCTCAGGCTTTAGGACGGCACCCAAGGACGGAAAATCGCTTGCACTCAGGTAATTCGACGCCCGGAGCGTCAATCGACAAGGAGTGGACGTGTCCTGTTTGTACCTTGATTAATGACAGTGTCACGCTCCAGTGTGGAGCGTGCCTTGCAGAACGACCCAATGATACGTTATCCGGGTGGACATGCTTAATGTGCGGGGAGAGTGGGATATCGCATCAATTTTGGTCATGCCAATTTTGCGGAAGCATTAAATCGCAGAGTAATCTGGGTTAATGCGCACGTTGTAGCTTGCTGTATGTTACCTAATGATATTGAAGCACTGGCATCTTTTGATTATTAGTGTATATACCGGCGTGTTGCGGAACTACCACATTGCGTGCGTTGGAGCTAATCGTCACCAAAGATAACCCTGAGGTTTTCTATGCTCTCCGGATTACTTTTTCCAGGTTGCTGTGTGCCTCGGAATGCCTCCCTGACAATCGCAGTTTTGCGCTTCTGTATTTGTAGAATTCTACCTTCGACGGTGTCTTCCACCTGTAAACGAATTTGAATCGAGAATTCTGGAAACTCTCAACATGAGGAACCCACGATGAAGTGCTTCACGTAGACAGTTTTTTCTTGACCCAACCGATGAACACGATCAATAGCTAGAAAGTGACATCAGTCACATTACAGCAACCTCACGAACTTAACGTCAGAACCTTGATGTTCTGTAGCGGTGTTCCACCAACAATCCATCTGAGGCGCTTGTCATGGAGCTGCCATATATACCATTATAAAGCACTCACCATAAAGACATGGTTAGCGGTTGTCAACTGTCATGGCTGTGAGATAATGGCACTTCCTCACGATGAGGTAACGTACATTCAATCCAACTCCACCAGCCTTTAAACTGATGAGCAATATCTTTGGTTTACGTTCATTTTTTCTGAACTCTGTGATCGCAGCACTTCGTTTCTTCATGTCCATAGTGCCGTCAAACCTATACCACGTCAGATGCTCGCGATCGAGTGCAGCGGATATGAGCGAGAGGAACGAGGTAAATTGAGAGAAAACAATTGCTCGGAAATAGGGATCTTGATCTTGCAAGCGGCCTACATAGCGCCTGTTAGAATACATAGCCTCAGAGGTTCTGCGATCGGAAACTCACGTAAGTTTTGTAAGAGAGCATTCAGCTTCGTGGAGGAACGGAAGTCGTTGCGCCGTAGCGATACGCCAGCCTGCACCCTATCCGCGCTGAAGGGTGACTGTTCTCCTGGCTCGACTTTTGAACGAACGACCTCCATCAGCTCGATTTCCTTAACTGGCCCCTGCGAGCACGTAGGGCATCGACCCTCTTCACCCCGCTCCGAGCAGGCAGTAAGATGACCGACAATGCAATCCCTACAACTAAGAAAGCGACGTCTCAATACCGAGATATTAGTTGCGAGTGAAACTACATACCACTGATGCATACATCGTGGGATAATTAAGGGATTTTCCACTACATCGAGACAGATAGGACATTCGACTTCGGACGCGTTCGCCAAGTCGGCAAGGACGTTCTCTGCAAACGCCTTCTTCGAACCCCCTTCGCAATTAGAGTCCTTCGATATATCTGAAATAAGCATATCAAGGTCGATTGCGCTGGGTTTCGACGTAGGATTTTGACTGTCGGTCTGGGTTTACAACCAAGTCCGGGTGCAGTACGGCACGGCGCAGACTACAGTAACAGTTGGATGAGCATGTTATTATTTTAGAGAAAATACCTACCGCATAAGCATAGCAAGGACATGAGTGTAGTTCTTGCCGACAAGGCCCTTCGCATTCAACTGGTCGAAGTTGCGCTTCGCGGTATCATAAATAGAATCGTAGATTATTCGCTCAGCAGGGGTAAATTGTAACTTCTCAATCGAAACTTCCTTCGCCGGAAGTTCAACGATACGGTTACCGTTACCGTCCCGCATAGTCTTTCCCGTCGCAAGAGGACACTCTCGAGGATGACCTGGACAATTTCAATTGCCTTTGGGTCGTGGGCAAGGAACGGTACCGTGATAAAGCTGCCAAATTTTCATCCATAAGTCAAGCCACAAGGAAAGGACACGAACGAGCGGAAAAATGCATGTGCAGACCACGGGATAAAGTTCAGGAACTTTCTGTTACGCAGACAAGTCAATATGTAAGCGCTCAATAGATTGAACCTGTTCGCACAGAGAATAGAGATCCTCAAGCTTATTCACAATTGGTGTTCCTTGAGGCTCATGTGAGTGGAGCGCCAAATGTATCAACAAATCCACGGACCCGTAACTGCCCACCTCCGTCCAGCCTGAAGTGCATAGACTGCCCGGGCAGTTTTGCTCGTCCGGGATTTACAATGGTGGGCTTCGTCGAGAATGACCCTCAGCCACTGCACTAGTGGTGGGTGGGTTTAGTTGCATTTCAACCACTGGACTTTTGGTCGACTGACTTTGGAAAATAGATGATAGTCCCTTTGCTTTCTGAAACTTTGCGTGTTCAGAAGCCAGGACTCC
>JANFAE010000729.1:0-37170 GCA_024613145.1 Pisolithus marmoratus | reverse complement strand
CGATACCATCTCCTTTTGACATCCCAGCGCTCACCTTCATCAGCTCAGCCGCCACATCATGGTCCTAGTTTTAACAAACAAACCAATCCAGCACAATCACCCCATCAATTACCAAGCCGTGTGAGCCCAATCATATACACCCATGTATGGAGTCTTAGAGGTATCACAGAAAGCCATCATCACTACTCAGCAGATACTGCTGCCTGTACTCACGCCCTGGTGCTCGGCCCCCATGTGGCACAGTACCCACTGCTCATGGCTATACGTGCGAGGCCATTGACACTATCATTGACGCACATAACAGTTCATCGTCTGACTACCAATTTGCACTTCGACTTTCACAACAATGGCCTTGCAATGGTGGAGGCATCGTACATATGGCATTTGATTCAATTATAGTCATGCATGTTTTGCTATTCTTTTTGGCTAGACTTTGTCATGTTTGCGTTTATCCATTGCTTATGTAGTGGCAATCAAGCGCTTTGATCCATGAAATACGAAAATATGTAAGTACGAAGTGCGAAAATAATACAAAATGCTGAAGTATGAATACGAAAATATATAAGTACGAAGTGCGAAAATATAAAACTCTAATTGGCGGTTCCCGAGGTCCTCTAAGTGCCGAACTCCCAAATGCAGAAGTCACTTCGCTGAAGTCCGTAAGTTCGGAGTTCCAAAGGAGCATGATGCTCCGGCTTTCCATATAACAGAGATCGGGATACGACGTGGTACTTAGTGCCATTTGCAGTCAGGACGGCAGGTGACATACAGCATGATACTGCGACAGAAAAGAGACCCAAATACCCACATACGCACGGACCGAACGGGTGGAGTTCTCTTCGCTCCTCTTCTTCATAGCTCTCTCGCCAGCGTGTGCCAAGTACACTTCGCTGATTCGGGCGGCGCCGGAATGAGCCAAGGAATTCGGGCAGACTCGTTGTCAGTCTGTCCCTAATAGTGAATGCATTTATCAGGCACTCCGAATGGCCAGCTGATGAGCTTCCAACTTGCTCGAGCGCACACCCACCCACATGAAATGTAGGTCCCCCGCCATCAACCGATCCAATTCAGGGCCTGCCTTAGCCAATATCATACAATGGTGGGTGTGCATCCACTTCCGTGCTGACGTAGCGGTACTTACTCCCATGATAGGAGGAGAAAGTCCATGTATCATAGAACACCTCTCGGTTGCTGGCAGAGTAAATCTCTTCGCTGCACATTTGTGCTCCCTGGCTCCGAGATAGCACTGCACTGTGCGTTTAACCAGGGCTACTTGTGTCGTGTTGGTGACTTGTCCGCTTGCAGCCTGAAGGGGCAAATCGTAAAGTACGCAGACGTTACTACTCACTTATGGACCATACCGATTGCCCTGTATAGCTGCCCCGATTCCGGGCTCAACTCAACGGTTCAAGGGGTCAGCCTTCCCTGTTCGACATGCCCCAATATCGCAGCATGTTACGATGGAGTATGGGTAGCGCAGCGATACACCTCGGGCAATCGTACATCCTGTCTTTAGTCTCACATGCTTACCTGTAGGGCGGGAGGGGACTGTGGTGCTGTACAAATATATCTCCTGGTTTCATTCTCATTTCTCACTCAGCGCGTCTGTTTGGTTGGTACAGGACGACCTGGCATCAGGCCCGATTAAATGACCTTCCCTCATCTTGTGCCGTATTTCATTTTCAGCGCGTCGCAGCTACGCTTACCAGGTAGGTTTAGTTTTTACTCTTTATATCACGGCCCATGAGCCTCCCATCAATAGTTCCCAGTGCCTCCGCTGGTGTATAAAGGTCAGAACCGCACCACTCAGCTCGGGTAGGTGAAACCCCCCTGTCCGCCGCCGGAATGATATTCTCTTGGCTGTCCGCTCATAATTCTCTTTCGTTTTCCAATTTTTCTGTTCCTGGGCTGGGGTTCTCCAGCTTCAGCAGCTTTCAGCATGCTACGCAACACAAATGTACGTCTACCATCTAACTCGTGAGCTTTGTCCTGACGTGGAAATTCTCTAGCTTGCTGTGTACGTTTAGCAAAACGATATCCAGTTTCTGATGAACCAATCCTCGTTCCTGCTTCATACCTACGATTCGTGATGTATGTAGATACTGGGGTCAAGACTCGTACGGCGCGAATAATCCTTCTGACACCGCCAACTGGCAACAACCAATATCGTATTACTGCAACGTGCGTGTTTCTTGGATGTCGATTCATCTTTACATATGCATAGGGGGGCATAACCACGGCGGTTTCGCAGGACGACGCCATTGATACGTTTCCCATCGCCTTTTTGGACCAGTTCTTCGCTGCCGGAGGTCTTCCTTCCATTAACCTAGCCAACGTATGTCCTTCTTCTCCAAGCAATCTACAATTGCCGAACCTCAATTCTCTCTCTTTTTTTCCCCTTGAAATCTCTCCTCATCCGCTTTCTCTAGTCATGCCCTAATACTCCCTTCCCCGGCACATCGATGCCTAATTGCACCTTTTGGGTCCGGACATCGAAACGTGTCAAGCCGCAGGAAAGATCCTCACGATATCGTTGGGCGGAGCGACGGGTTCGGCTGGCTTTTCGAACGATTCGCAGGCACAGGCATTTGCGCAGACGATTTGGGATCTGTTTCTTGAGGGGAGCAGTCCTGATCGTCCATTTGGTTCAGCTGTATTAGATGGGTGGGGTTTCCTCTTCTCGTGATTTGAAAGGTCGATCCTAACGATGGCTCATATTTCCATTTCCATTTCTACAGGGTCGATCTCGATATTGAAGGTGGCAGTCAGACTGGTTATGCTGCTTTCGTAACCGCACTTCGTGCATTGATGGCTAAGGGAAGCAAGCAGTACGTCCTTATCCTATTCGGCGCTTTTTGCATTCTTCCTTTTTCTGGACTGCCATCTCATGAATTGTCTGGATCCTTTGGGTTAGGTACTACATCACTGCAGGTTGGTATAACCATCATTCTGCCGACTTACACCGGAGAGCACAGCTAACGTTCGACAAATAGCTCCACAATGCCCTTACCCAGACGCGTACATTGGCACAACCCTCAATACTGTCGGATTTGATGCTGTCTACGTCCAATTCTGTACGTATTTCTCTTACGCTGTGCTCGTCGCGTACGTTTTGACAAGATTGGCACTGCAAGATAACAATTACTGTGGTCTCAATAATTACAACAATACGAACGTGAGTGGGCTTAGCGAAGCGGGTGGCCCACATCTCATCTGTACACGATGCGCCTGTATGACGTTTCCTAGGCATGGGATTTTAGCACATGGTACATTCCACACGTTGGCCGATCGACTGACTGTTAACGGATGGATGGTATGGTAGGGATAACTGGGCAAAAACGATCTCTCCAAATCGCAACGTCAAAGTCTATATTGGTGCACCTGCGTCTTCATCGGCAGCTGGATCCGGTTACGTCGATGCATCGACGTTTGCTTCGATCATTCAGCAGACACAGAGACAGTACTCGTCGTTTGGAGGCGTAATGTTGTGGGATGCATCCCAGGCGTATGGTGCGTGTTTCCTCCCGAAGGGATGGTAGTGAGTAATTTAGGTTGACGTGGGTCTGTGTTTGGGTTAGCAAATTCGAGGTATGATCGGGCTGTGAAGAGTGCGTTGACAGCTGGTGGAACTGTGGGTGCGACGTCAGCTGGTACTTCTTCCACTGCTGGGGTAAGTACTGCTGGTACCGGTGCTGGAACAACGACCGCGACAGCCACTACCGCCGCCGCGACGGCAAGCTCCACTGCAACTCCAAGTGGTACTAGTTGCTCTGGTGTGTCTGCATGGTCGAGTGCGATAGCAGCAAGTATTCACTTCCCGATCCTTTGACCAAATCACGCTGACCATATTCCCCTGATCTCAATCCAGTACGTTGGCGGAGACCAAGTGACTTATAAGTGAGCGGTGGTTTCTGCGGACGAATTAGTGGTTATGCACATACCACAACTAATTGAGCACCCAGCGGTCAACTTTGGACAGCGAAATGGTGGACGCTCAATGATGTACCGGGAGGTGAGTCCACAGGCCACATTTCATGGACACGTACTGATTACCGCTCCGCATGCTTATTTTACTGCGGTATACTATAGGTCCAGCAGGAGTATGGACCGACACTGCGTTTTGCTAGGATCAGCGACCTATCGTAATAATCGTGGTCTTCGACTACAGATTGGACTGCCCGGCACCTTACGAGGATGGCGTGTCCGCTTTAATTCGGTGGTGTGACGTGGATGACTGTGTTAACGATTCTGTTGTAACTTCACATGGAGGGTGGGGGACGTGCCGGACACCCATGTAGTGGTATACACATGATACGTGTACGAGGTGATTATTCGCGATTTTTAGAAGGTTTTGAACATGGAGATCACTCGGTGGTGGAAATGACCCAAAGTGCGCAGTAACTTGTGTTCCACTGTATTCCACTCTCGACACCGCCACTTGGTCTATCATCTTTCACTCACCGTGACATGATCGTGCGTGTTTTCAGAAGGGTTATAGCTCACTAGTCTCAGATTAGAACTGAGTTTGTGAAAGTGAACGATAAGTAGGTCGATGTCCGAAGTTTATCTCAGAGTCTGATTGAATCATCACAGCGTAGATATCCTGGTCATATAACTGTTAATTCCGGTTCTCAGCACGGCGGCGCGCTCTAATAGGGTGGAGCATACCATTGTATCCATTGTTCTGGAAGTAACACCGTGTTATCGCCATCCCAATTTTCGAGTAACAACGTTGCGGTAGTCCGACGGGTTTTTTTGGTTTGAGAGAGCGTGGGCCCTTCATGAACCTAAATCCGTCTGAGGGAGGGTGGGCTTCATGCTCGTCAGTCACCGGACGGATCGCCTTTGGCGTTCGGCCAGTTGTCGTTGAAAAATTATGTTACAAGTGGACAGACACATAGATGACGCAACGCAAGTAGGCAGGGAGGGTAATGGGGTCAGGCCAGTCGAATCATCGAAACGGTGAAGACAAGCTCTTCTGGATATTCTTCTTATGTGGTTTCCCCCTATCTTTTCACGAAGGTCATTCCAACAGGTGCACCACCACCACCATTGAACGAACCCTCGGCAAAATTGTGCGCGACTTCGGAGTCCTCCGGCAGTGGTCTTCGATGAGTGGCTCCAATGCATCTGAAATTTGATTCCCACGCGATTAGTGTCATATCCTGCGCTTGCCGCAGAAGTTTGGGAAGGTTGATGGTCGTTATCGTCATGATCTATGACCTCAAGGCAGTTCTTGTCACGCCGGGGCCGATTGTAACGTCGATCAGTGTATGATTCTTTAAACAACGCTATCATGAATGATACATACTACGTACACCATACTTCGGAGACGCACTAAGCGCTACGTAGCCAGATATCATGACCCCAATCATCTCGAATCTCAGAAAACTAAGTTCTCAGCACTTCAGCCACCACCTCACCAGTCAAACCGTCCTTCAGTCATATTGTTCAATTTATCCTCCTCCGAATTCAACTTCCTCACGACAATCCAGAACATGATACCGGAAATACCACATAGAACAGCGATGGAACCGTAGTTCCAGACGAGCAATGGGTCAGTGGAGAGGGCTATTGTCAGTGGTCAGTATACACTTATAGCAATATGCAAGTGAGTACTCACAAACAAAGGCTTCGCCAAGGGCAGACGCAACGGCATTCGTAAAGAGGAACATGGACATGACAAGCGACCGCATATTCCTTGGCGCCTTCGTGAACGCATATTCCAGACCTGTGATCGAAGCAAAGATTTCGCTAAATGCAATCAAGACGTATCTAAAGACGTGCACGGGTGAATTGTCATCGACCAGGAGAAACGACATAAAAGCTTACGATCCACTCTGAATCCACACGTTCAAGGGTGATACCATGGGATTACCATTACTGTCCACACATGTGGCGGCATAATATCCACATGGATTTGTCTAACGATTGGGTATCCGTTGAGTGATATCATAAAGGAATGGGGGAGATTACCTTGTAAATGTAATGCTGGACAACAGCCGCCCACACCATCGCTGCAGCACCAGTATAGAACCCCCAAGTGATCTTCTGCAAGGGCCTGAAGTTGATGCCGTATCGGAAGAGAGCAGGGTAGAACTAGCGGGGCCGTCATAAGTCATAGAGAACCAGAGAAGGACACGGTACTCACGACCACGTCGCACAGCGGTATGAAGATGATGAGAGCCAAAGGATCCAGGTTGGAAAGAACGTCATTAGGTAGACCGTGGGTACTCATGGTGGCAGCCTGCGAAGTTAAATTGTTGTTCAACTGATTGTAGGACAACCCTGCAAGTTCCGTTCCGTGACATCGTCCAATATTATTCACATGCGGTAACTCACAATAAATCGGGAACCACAGGAACACGGAGCAAGCTTTAAATCCTCGCCGAAGTTCCTCCACCCAGTTATCATCAAATCTCATCCATGCTGGTTTCTCACCGACCACTTTGCTTGGCTTGGCACCCTCCCAGAAGTCGTCGGCAGTAAGGTTCCGGACAGTCTTGATGGGATTCCAGCTCCATCTTCCGCGCATAGCATATCGCCAAACGCGGATCGCAGTGGCGAGCACAGAACCAGTTGGTGGTGAAGTGTTGTACTTACCATGTCCGTACCATAAGACCGATGGTGAGAGAAGGAAAACAACGGTTGGAAGCGTATATGCCAACCAGAACCCGACAAACTGGACGCGACGATTGAACGATCAAATGATGATAAATAACGTATAAGGCGCACCTTTTCAGCATATACCATACCTATCTGACCAATGAGCGCGCCGATGTTAATGAAGAGATAAAAATACTGGTCGAACATGAGCTCTGGATCACAGACCAAAACGCATCATATCTGACCATGTAAATTCTGGATGTTGTCAAGCTGGGGTCCACAATAACACGTTCGCCTGACTTTGTTGTTGAGATAAACATCTTTGTCCGGCAATATTGTTCCGCCACCAGAGGGGAGATATTGGATTTGAACCCACCGGTACCCGCGCCAGTGACGATCAAGGACAGAATAAAAAGACCAACAGAAGCGTTGCTCCCGATGATACCAGGTATGGCCGAGATGATCATGATAATATGTCCGAGCATGGCAATTGCGACGCTCACGCAAACGGTCTTGTAACGGCCCCAGTAGGTATCCGCAACATAGGCACCTGCGATAGGCGTTACGTAGCACCTATGTGGTCGTGAGATATCCGGTCGCGAGGTGGGTAAGATGGAATTACAGACCAGAATTGATAAAAAGTCGTGAGACCAGTAGACATCTGTTGACCTCTTCCAAGAGCACCAGATTGGCCATTCAAACCACCGGCACCGGTGGTTGAATTGGGCGGAAGTGGTTGCTGAATGAAATTGACCTGCCACGTTCAGTCAGGCACTGCTGAACATCCTGCAAGAACGGGGCAACACTCACGAAGACCGCATTTGCACCTATTATGAACGAAGGGGGTTGGAGGGTTGATATGGAATATCAAAGAACACGTACCATAATACTGTGCATGACGCAGAATTTCTCAGCAGGTTCAACCTTCAAATGTCACAAAAAATACTCACGGAAAATCGTTCAGCCAGTTCCACGACGGCGATCACTACCCAGCTATGTCAGAGATGCCAGTATGCACACAAGAGTAAAACTAACTGTAAGCAGTCCACGGTATGGTGTCTGACACTCTGCGAAGAGTGATGAGCTCTTCCTCGGTTGGAAACTCCAATCCCTCGTGAATGGAGTCCGCCTTATCAGACGTTTCATCTGATATGGTACCCTTCTTTTGCAAAGTACGGTCGTAAGCAAGTTTCTCATGAGGTTGGACTTCTGCCAGAGCAACAGGATTCTCGCCCAAGCCAGCCATTCTAGATGTGAATGGGAACAATCGTCTGCGAGTTTAGAGAAGGAGATAGAAGTCAAGGAGACACCGACGGGGATAAATGATATCCATGTATATTTCATTTTAAAGGAGATACGCAGAGCTGATATGTACATGAAAGGGGGAGGGGAAGTTCTGTTGCACATGGCACCCACACCCCCTACATGTCAATTAGGAAGGTAATATGCCGAAAGCTCAACCTCTAATATTCCCCACATTCAGAGTCCGATAAACCACTCCCGACTCGAAGGTTGACTTTACCTGGCTAAAGCCAAGCAGAGAACTAGTAAATATATCTGTAATTCCAGACTTCCAGCAAGCAACTAAGTCGTAGCTCAAGTCCACACTTGGGCACGGTCATGGACCTTATTTTCTTTGTCTCCCCATATATATCCAGCTCTTATCACGCAATCTTGGCACTGAGCTCCCTACTTGTACCGTCCGCGTGGGCACGGCCGCTTCAGGGCTCCCTTCGTCCTTTCTCTTCCGTGGGGTACGCTCAGGAATGGAATGCACCAGGTAATGTACCTGGTTGCTGGACCGTGTTAGAAAAATTGTTACTAAACTTTCATTCAACCCGGCCAATGGAAAAAATCGCGATGTTGTTGCCATGCCAAAGCAGGAAGTATATGGGCATATTGCACGTCTCCCACTGCAATAACGCGATGGACTTGTCAATTTTATGGCAAAAGTCATGCTTCCGTGCAGATAGGCCTGTTTATAACTTCACGCAAAAGTGTGGTATGCCCCTCCTCTTCCTTACTCCTTCGTCATATTCCTCGCCAACCAGTTTCATGCGAGCGGTCGAGTGGCACCCAACAATTAGCCTGCGATTAATTTGTCAGAATATGCGGTCCTAGTGTCTAATTCGATCTGAATGTACACTTGTGCGAACCACCAACTCCGTTGTTTCTGCTAGAAGGCGTCCCTTCGTCGGGAGCAGTGGTCTCAGGAAGCCACGACAACAGACGGTATCCAAGCCTACACTGCCAATGGCGAGGAGTACCCAATGCTTGTATACATGTGCATTATCCTCATCGACCAAAGGTATGATGATCCAGCTCGCTTGACATGGCAAAACCAATCGCGCTATTCGTGGCTGTTGGCCATTACCCATCAACAAATGTTCCTTCGCAGGTACTTGCGGCAAACCTTCCATATATCTCACTCATGCAAGATCTCGAGGAGGCTATCTGGTGCTATCCTTTCGCCTTCTTGTGAGAACATGACCGCTGTCCCTGTCCCGCTTAGGGCACTAATAGCTAAGGGTTCTAGTTTCTAAGCATTTCCCAACCAACTTATTGCTCGCACTCCGTTCCACCAAACGGGGGCACCATGGATCACAACCGACGGGAGCCACCTCTCACCACCTACTACATATGTATTACGTACACGCGCCTACAAAGCCCCATCACATGGAGTTGGTGCCACCCATGCTAACAATCCTTCCGTCATTCCGAACTAGCCAGGCTCCTCATACCAGTCTTTCCATCATCATGCCACGTCGCACTCTGGTATCAGTGAGTACAAGTTCACACCGTGGTGCGCCATGCGGTCTCTCAAGCTCCCAGCTGGCCAGGCGGAACTAATCAATTAACCATAAGGCATGATGTAATATGTTGCCTGTACTAGGTGCGTGGCGTCTGCATCAGAAGGGATTCCAGTTCCAGTATAATTTACGCAAGGCACGTGCCAACAAAATGTAATGTTCCGACAAAGAGTCAGCCATGCCTATACCCAGACACATGACATGTTTGGCTGCCACATGTGGCGATTGACCGCACAAACGGAAGCAAGCTCCGTCGGTCCGCGTGGCGGTAAAAAAGTCGGATGGCGGCAAACGAAGCACATCCGCCCGCAGTACAGAGGAAAAATGTATATTAGAACAGACGCGTGCCTACGAACAAGATAAACCAAAAATATCTACAGATCTTACTCTGTTACGCTCATAGCCTCAAGATGAAAAAACACCAAAATACCCGAATGACGACGATATATACACTGCGCACTAATATGCGTACGGAGCAATATCAGTCCCGGATCGAATAGTGGAATGCTGCAAGGGAATGGATCGCATATTATGGCATGTGGCCGTATAGTATGCATGGAATACAAATGCGAGAAGACGGCGAATGTACCAACTACGAAGAACCTCGACAATAGTAAGGGGAAAAAAGGTACGGATGATGTGTCTGTCCCGAGAGTTCGTATCCTAAAAAAAATGTACAGTCCCGACGACGATCATAAGTAAGAGTATGTAGTGCGGCACAACCTGATAACGATAAAGACGGAAAGTCTTTCCCTTTGGTTCTTACGGCATCATCGATAGTCCTGACGAATTCCAAAAGCTGGCGGAAATCGCGCCCATGGGAAGCTAGGCCTGTCAAAAGTCAACGTCGACGTCGTGGCCTGCACCCAAACGGGACACGCTAACTAGAAAAGCACCAACTAGCACCCTCCAGCGTACTGATTGATGAACTTAGTCACAGATTATATATCCCCGAAGCGATCAACGACCACGTACCAAACCATTCTTCGGCTGTGGATAATTCCATTGCGTCAGATTTGGGTCTGTGAAAAGATTACTACACGTCAGCCAGTCCATCCCACGCTAGTACGCACACGTGCGGTCCGCACGCCACAAGAAAGATGGTCAACAAAAGATAGGAAAATATGTACGTGCATGAGAAAAACGAAACGAAATGCTGACGCACTCATATACGAATCGAGATGCCGTGTGATATAATCCTCTGTTGGGAAATCAGGCGGACTGCACCCGATATTCGTCTGCCCGCGTCGTTGATATACTCGGACGTAATCAACCCGCATCTCGGCGGGGAATGACAGGGTGCTCGTGTCGATGGTTTGCCAGTTGGCTGGGAACATGTCAGGAAGCTGAATGCGAGCATGCTACACGAATCGCAACACTCACGCGACATCCCAAGATTCAGTACGATGCTCTAGCAAAAAGCAAGTGTTGAAACCTCAAAAACCGAACATAGACGAATGACTCACCATTGGCTCCATCGAAATCAACCTCTGCCCGACCTGCGTCCCGTTCAAGCCCAAATCCGGGCCCAACGCTGCAGCGCCGAGTCTGGCCGTCGGCTGACCACCCGTTTGCCACATGACGTATCCGTCGGAGGAGTTTTTCGGGTTAGACCAGTACTCGAAACCTGGGATTCGTTCGCATGTCAGGTTGAAAGGAGAGGGGTGAGCGAGTGGACGATGACGAGAGACATACCGAATGTAATGAACTGGTTACCAGATCCAACGTACACATCCGACGGGAGCTCTGTCAATCCAGATACCGCTTGCTGTCTGTGGTCGAAAGGCAGGAACCGTTCAATACTCTATACCACTTGAAGAAAAAGTAGTCAAACTCACACGGCCGATCCACTAGACGAGACGTTATCATCGTTAGAACCCTCAATAATGGGAATAGAAATTACGACATACTGGTAGGCATTCGGCACCGTTCCGTTTCCAAACACCTCCCACATCTCGGCAGACTCATTCCCATACAAGTAATCGTGCGTGAACGGCGCAAACTGCGCACTCTGTGACACCATCTGTCCCGTCCCGCCCAACTTGTTATGCTCGACCTCCAGGATATCAATTTCAGGCGCGCCACGCCCCACTGTAGGTGAGGGACCGGGGTGGTCTTCATTGGGACATGTGCATGAGCTGTTGAGTGGGGAAGAATTGGAGAGACAGATCAATAGAGGAGCGAAGGAGAGAGAAATAGACGCACGAAAGCCGCTGACCAGGTAACCACGATAACGCATAGTTATATTTTGACTGGGACGCCTCTGACATGACGGCGGCTGCAGGCCCAGATCCATTTACGTACGTCTGGTTCGGGAATGTGCCTACGTCGCAAGAGTCGTATCTGTGAAACGTCGGATGTCCAGCAGGTATACACGCAAGGTCGGCCAACAATACATGAGAAGGACGAGTGAGCATATAGGAAGAGAACGTACGAGTAAGGCCAAACACCGTCCGTAGTCGCCCCGTACCCAGGTCGTGCGAGATTTCCTAACGTCCACGCTCCAGGCCACTACATTCCGTCCGCATCCCCAATCAGAACGAAACACCGACGAGGACAAGGGAGGAGACACGCACATATCCCTTTGACTCCTCGTTCGGTCCGGGTAAACTCACAGACACCTCGATATACCCCGTCGTGAAACAGAACTTGTTCCAGCTCTGCAACATCCCACTTTTATACGGCATCCCTTTATCCTCCACCTGATCCAACACGATACTCAAATATCCTCCTTCTTTGGTCGAGACCTGTCCAGGGTCGTACCACTCCTGATCATCGGTTGTCCAGTACCACAAGTTGGCGGCTTCCCAGTAAGCATCGTCACCCGGCCAAAACGTTCGTCCGGGTTGGTTGAATTCGTCAGAGAAAACAAGGTCGTAGGTATAATTGTCGAAACCGGTACGCGTGAGTACATCGATGGGTGTATCGGGATCGATCACGTGAGCCATGGTGTACCTAAGGACGAGGCACACAAAATGGGACGTAGTAAATATGACATGAACACAGCATCCCTGCCAAGAAAAAGAGACAGAACTAAGATGGAGGAGTCAGGACGTACAGGTTTCCTCCTGGTACCGGTACCTGCCCTGTGGAATTGACGAGGACGTTCCCAGTAATGGCAGCGTTGAAAGATTTTTCTTCGAAGTATCTAAACACTGGATAAAAAACGAAAAGAACAAGAAGGCCGGTAATGAGGAGGGAAAGTGATCCGACGTTGATAAGACCACGTAAATTAACTGGAGATGGTTTTATGGAATGGGGATCTTCGGGATCATGAAGGAAGTCATCTATGTCGGGTTCGTTTGAGCTGTTGTCTAGATCGGGATCGTAGGCATATGGAACGAGAGCGCCGTGTCTAGATGGGCCGTAGGGATACTTTGAATCTGCTGAGAGTGAAAGTATAGAATCTCCTGAAGCAGATGGGATAGAATTGCGAACAGCGGGTATCGGTTTTGGTGAGAGAGGAGGTATAGAGCTAGAGGGGGTCTCTCTTTGACTTTCCGGGATGGAGAGGCGGTAGAGAATCATGGAGCCGCGTCGAACATGGGGAGAAGTGAGCTGGGAACCCAGAACTTGGGACTCCTCTGAAGCGACTCTTGGGAAAGAAATGGCCTGGGTCGAGTGAGGACGAGACCGCAGCTGGGACGTGCTCGCTGCATTTGGGTTGAGTGGAGAGGATACGAATGCGCTTGGGGAGGAACGTGAGGGCCCTGGCCTTGGCGAGTCGGTAATGGAGGAGGGGCTGACTGTACGCTGTGCGAGGAAAGATTGGAGGGGGTCGTCAGGACGGTCGGAGGGCGCCGGAGACGAGAGTGCGTCGACGACGAGGCTTGGCGAGTCTGCCTCGGACACGCTGGGGGGCAGAGGGGAGGAGTTGTTCCCAGAGGACACCAGCTGAGACGAGGCCGACGATTCCGACGTCTCTGAGCTCTCCGCCATCCCGACTTGGTAGCAATGTGGGGGAAGGAATGGACAGAGCGACCGAGAACGGACGCTCGCATGGGAAGCACAGAAGACATGCAAGTTCCTGGTGCCATCTTATGTAATCACTACTCTCGACGCTGACCCGAACATCGAGGACGAGGTACACTCCTATGCATAAGAAACCCCTATCACGACGAGACTGCTCGATGAAACTATTATATTGTTGCCTCAGTAACCGTTTCTCTCGTTTATTAGGTGGTTGTATGTACCACTCCGACGACCAACGTCATCCATGGCCTAGACTTCATTTATGCACCACTATGACGAGGACTACTTTCTAGAACTGCCACAGTTGGAATCTGCGTCGGTGTTAGCGGTTCCAATACCTGTGACATATCATCGGCATGACCGCATCGGTTCTCCGTCCTCTCTCCTCCTGCAGTGTTTCTTTTCTTTGCCGACGTTCCAGGGTCAACCGGTCATCATGATATCAGCTATGCTGTGCCCGGTTAAGAGCCGTGTAGCAAGGAAGGTGGAATAATACAGGTCCCATTCCGGGGTACTGCATGGGTCTGCGATAGCTCCAGTTCCCGGACCATCTCATTAATATTAAATTTTTTTACATCCTGCTCCAAGATAACCCTTCCATTTGTCGAACAAGGGAAAGAAATCGAAGTGGTGGTGATTCTAGCGTACGACGGTGTCAAAAGAACAACTGCCAGCTGTTTCTCTCTCTCAAAAGTCCCACGTATGACGTCAGCAAACGGGTGCCTGTGTGGACCCCGTGGACCACGGATAGGGCCTTAGCCGAGACCTGTGGGACCTGTGCCCAGAGTCCGACACTCTCTCTAGTCGTTTCTCTCTGCTCGCCCTCTCCTCAAATGACCTCGTCCGAAGCATCGCAACAGAGTGAGTATATAAACACGCCCCACGGCTCAAACTAACTCTTGTAAAGACACTGTCATGGTCTCGTCGCAGGGCCACCACACACCCCCTACAGACCTTCGCAAAATGACGTCCAACTCGACGCTGTTAACTCCCTCTCACAGGGAGCACAGACTCTCCAACCACACATCTCAGCACCTCCAGACTGGTTCAGCCAGAGTGGGCTCTCGCTCTCCCTCATCCATCCCCTCCTCCCCCACATCAGCGTAAGACTGTGGCCTCTTCTTTGTTTTTCATGCTAATCTTTCGTTCAGACACTCTTCCTCATCTGCCATATTCGAGCGCGACATCGAACCACTCGGAACTGCATCCCCGCCCCCTTCCCAAACTCACCCACCCAACCCACATCGCATCCCTCGCTCTAAAACCACCGAGCAACTCGAACAAAACGTCCCCTCCGTCCTCGACACCGCAGCTGCCGTACTCACATCCGCATCCCCGATGGAAGAAGACCAAATCGCCGTTGTCACCCCCGCTTATGAGCGTCCGTTCCGTCCCGCAGGCAGCGGCTTCGCTAGCCCGAATTGGAGCCTTAGAAGCCGTAGCCCCAGCCCAACGGGCACGGGTATGCGCAGTGTGGGTCCGTCCAGTTCCGCAGCTGGTCCCCGTACCAGTCTCTTGCTGAGTGTTCCGGGATCGTCCTCCGCACCACTTCCGCCACTCCCATTCCCCATCCTCACTCCTTCGACCAGTCCCAAAGACGCCTCAGCGGGACAATCGCCACAGCAACGGTTGACCATTCAAACGAGTCCGTCAGCGCTCACGCCCTCGATGTTGCCATCAAAGACCATCTCGAATAACCAGTTACATCCGAGTCCAGGCGCGAGCACGCCGACCTCAGTGTATTATTCGACGGTATCTTCTACCGGCGGATCGCAAGGATCGCCTACGACAACGACGGTTGAACAGCCACCTACGCCCTTACCTACGTCTCACCCGCAGCCGCAATCACAATCATCAGCCATCACCACTGCATCTACATCGCCCAATCTGAACAGCATCGCCACAACGGGTACCATGAAAACGTCGACATATGTCCACTCTCCGACGTCCCAACAGGCTGTTGTCCCCGCCGCCGCAGGCTCTCCCTATATGGCTAGCTCCCCTTACGTCCACCCAGCCAGCCTCTCCCATCCACCATCACCAACTCCGCCTCAGAAACGTCTCTCCTTCATCTCCTACACAGATCTCCTCGCTTCGACGCCAGCGGCAACGATTCCCCTTTCATCGTTTACGAATTGCTCCGTTGCGGAACCACCGCCGCATATTCCCCGTGTGTCAGGGTACACTGGCTATGCCGGGTGCACCGGTGTTGGTCTCTCTGGACCAGACCGCGATGTGATGACGAGAGAAGGTGGAAGAGCCGGAAGCGACAGGAGTGCAGGGGAAAGGGACAGCGTGATGATGCTGGAGGATTTAGGTGGCGAGTGGGCGCGTGAAGGGTTGGGAAGGGGCTTGGAAGAGAGGTTGGAGACGTTGATGTCGGTTCCGGATAGGTTGTAAGTGGAGCGCAGGCATTCAGGTGTTCGAACGTCATCTTGGTGGGTCCTATCTTGGTCAATATGTGACCTTCCTCTGATGAACCAACTCGCAGTCTCGTATTTACTCGGACCGTTCGTGCGCACTCGTCACACCCGTCACCGTACTCAAATGCGTTGCCGTCCAAAGTCACCCCCTTCTTTCCCTCTCACCGAAGTTAGCAAGAAATGAAGAATAAACCCAACGTGTCAAGTATCCTACATTTGTATTAATCAATCGGAGTTGAAACTCTTCGTACCCGTTTTCGTATGCGTACTCTTCTCTATGATAGTTTTCTCTCTCTGTTTCCGTCCCTTATCTCATAGTCTTCTCCACACCCCCAAGGTTCGTGTTTTTTTACGAGGTACCTTTTCTTTACGGGACGATCCTTGATGGATGTACTCGGTTCACAATCGATGTTGAGATTTGATTTTCGTTGGCTTACACGGATGTCTGAGAATCTCTCTTGTCCGACACATGGCCATAGACAGAACTCGTTGTTATTGCCTGTTTGCGGCTAAAGCTTTCCATCCTACCCACCATGTTATCAATGTAAGATTGTCCACGGCTACAGGTTCCAATATCATAGATAGTGTTTTGTATGACTATAAAGATCACACGCACTGTCCGTTCAATGGAGCTGTATCATTAGTCCACACCACAAGCTCCAGTCATCCCTGCGTAACACCATGGGATCCGTTCTACGGCAGACTTTGCACCCAGTCATCTGTTATGTACTGGCTAGTCGCATCGAGACGTACCAGTTCTGTCTCGTCTTCTGTCTTCTTCTAGGAAGACGAACACCATATCATTGATAGTGGCTCGCATCTTTTACAAGGGCCATTTACTTACAAGCGTCTTGAGGAATAAACTCGATACTTGTATTCAATCTGTGCACAGCCGGCGGGTACCGGATTGGCCAGTTTCTAGCATCTACGACAAGCTACATCGCGTAACAAGTCGCGATGCACTTGCGCGGGTTCGTACACGCAATTCGCGGATCCACAGCAAGTCAGGCGTTATTACTTATTATATGGACATTGACCGGCGCAAACCTTATTGGCCCTGGGGCGCGCCTACGGATACGAAGCAAATAAAAGATTGCACTGCGCCATCGCACGATATCCGATCAACACCCACTATCTGCTTATCCTTCCACAGTATGACAAAGAAAAACGACAATTCTGCTGAGGGGTCCCAGACACCGAACAGGGAAGCTATGATGCAGGAGGCTATCATGTCCGCGGTGGGGACTGCTGTAAAACCAGTCACCGCTGGACTTGATAACGTCCAGAAACGGCTTGGCACCATTGTCACTCACGTCGAGAACAATACAGTGACTGCACACGACGGGATGTTACAAAAACATGTCGAACCGTTGCATACCGCCCTTGGTACGCTCCAATCAGATATCCTCAGCGGTGTGGATCAACGGTCCACGGCGTTGAATAGCAATCTTGAGTCGCTGCGGGATCAGACCGTCGTGGCAAATCAGCGCCTGGATACACTTGGACAGTCGGTGCAGGCAGCACGGGATGTCGTAGATGATACTCGCGAACAAGTCAATGGCGTCGCCAATGCTCAACACGTCACAAATGGCCATGTCACCGATGTTCTCGTCAGTTCGTACCAGGTCGGTCTCAGATCGATATTATAGCTGTCCTCCTCGCATGCACTGATCTGTTCATTTTTGATGTGTACGTCGACAGATTTATAATGCTGATCGTGGTTCGGGGTTTCACTACTCGTTCAAAATCATACCCTTCATCAACAAGGACGGTACAGTTCAGTGGCCAACCGCCGTAAGCGTTGATCCCATATACTTTTGACATCTCATGACACTCTACCTTTTTTTATCCACTACTGTTGTGCATGTCCGTGAAGTGCAACCTGCCACCGCTGCTGAACATACGTGTCATAGACAACCTGAAAACCGACGAACTTGATCAGTACTTGGATGGATATGGGATCAACCACGCCGGACTGGATCGCGAGCTGAAGTTGTCCAAACTCAGAGAGCATATTGGCTGCGCACCTCCCGATAGGTCCTCTTCGCACGGTATGACCTTCTTCTTCATGTTGGTGATGGGATGTCTGTTCTATGTATACTTTCCCCAATTATTCGATTGAGCTGTCGCTCACCTTGCACATTATGCGTAATCCCTATCAGTGTTGTATAACGATTTCTTGTCGCTGTATTCTTTCTGTTGTATCTTCAATTTCCGCACATGATTCTTGTCTCGACTGTCTTACGTGTTGTTTCTAGCTCTCACGCGAGTTAGTTTAGCTCTTAGTGCGTGTACGTACAGTTATGAACTGGCACCAATGGTGTTAGCCGTATCGGATAGCTGTAAAATCATATATTTCGTTTCTACGATACCACTACAACTTATGATTGCATCTGTATGAGGGCATACGGTTAACATGCAATAAATGTTGCATGATTAGTCCTGAGATGAGTAGTTTTTGCGACTGACGCAAATGCTGGTGGAACAGTGATAAGAGAAAAATGTCTTCCATGCTCTATAGCGGTTTGCAGATGCCTATGACTACATTCAATTACACGCCACAGACAGGTAGACAAGAAAGTGAGCCAACAAGGAACAAGTGCTAATGCTCTCGACAAGACCTCCGCGGTCGAGCCATAATTTGCTAGAACATGCGTCTGATCCGTTCTCTTCTATGTCCATGATATATTGTGGTACTCCAGACATCCGGGCCACCTCACAACAAAACGCATGAACCGCAAGAAAGGGCGGGTGGGGAAGAACATGTCCAGTTCTTGTGGAGCAAGTTACCGTACCAGGAATTCCCAGGAACCGCTTCAGTCCTTGATGAACTTCACATACACAGTACGTGTGCGGCAAACCCTTATTGACAGACATTAAGAAGTGCACGAGGGAAAATACCCGGTGAACGCACCTCCACGGGCTTAAGCCGCAGGGCAAGTTCATCGAACCAGTGGTGGCAAGAAACGTCTATGGTCATGATGTTCTCAACCCGATAGATGAGGTTTCCCGCCAACTTCTCAAGCGCGTTGATATCAGTGAACATTGCTAACATTGCCCAGACACTTTCGGAATGGAATTGCCACGTAGGTTTCGTGAGTTGGCAAGAAGACGTCGTGAGTATTTACCTTGTTGCCCTTTTCTCCGATATTCCTATCTGTGGATCCTGGGATGATGCACGCAGCATTCAGAACAGCGAAACGATGTCAGAGAAAATGGACCGCAGAGTTTACATGTGAACATACAGCAGTGCGATGGTTTAAGGTGGTTGGCTGCATAGGCATATTGACGTGCCTGGTCAAACGATGGGCGAGAGGGGGTGCTCAGATGGCTTGGGGCGTTGGTCTGCTGCTATGTTTATGTAAAAACATGCAGAAAGCAGAAAGTTAGGATGCTGATTGGCATGATTCAGCAGGGGCACAGAAGTCAGTAGTTCGAAACAGGTTCTTACATATATGCAACCCTGATGGGGTACCTGTGGATTGGTTGTCATCAGTTCATCATTTGGAGTAAACAGTATCAATGCCTGCACCACTACTACTCTTTACATCAGTTCGTATATGACAGACAAAGCGAAACGCTTCGAAATATCGATCCGTCTCTAATAGAAGCCAAACTTCCATTTTTTATGTTTTCTCCAACATGCCGCACAACAGAGTTCCTGTAATAAAACTCCTACATATCCCTCTGTCTAGACCTGCAAACCCCGCCCCTTCCCAGCTGTTACATAGTGTTGCGAGGGTGGGACCACCGAAGTAGCATTTGGTAACGCTTGATTAGAATAAACCTGATCAAACCCTAAATGTACCAAATTGGGTAAGAATTCAAACTCCGCAAGTTTCTTCCATCCACGTGGGGTGGGTGGATGGGAGACGTTTTCAGCGTTTGAAATTTGGTTTATTAGGGCAAAGACTAAGGAGAGCGGTGGTTCACCACCATCGAAACGACTGCCAGGAGGGAGCGTGGTAGTGGTATGGGATAGATTGGTTTGGGTAAGCTGACGATTATATTAGCTCAGGCGTGTAAATACCTCACCAGCACATGTAGGGTATGGGGTCAATGTAGCGCCATACCCTATTCCCCGAATTCTTCCTAGACGCGACTATAAATTTGCATTCGCAGCCTATGCATCATTGACAAGATAAAATCCTGAATGACTTGTGCTGCCTCCGCGCATTGCATCGTTGCCGCTAGCACGGGAACGGCATGCGGGAGTCCTGGCATACCGTTGCCTTCCCGGCTTCACCTACACAGCAATTGATAATCTGGTGCTTATCTTAGAAAACTCATTCTAGTTCTATCCACGGTAAGTACAGTCAGTAACTCAGGGAACACGTGAACCGTAATCATATCGATTGCGATCCTGGACCTGCGGCATGCCCATGGGTTATGGCGTATATAAGGGGTTGGGTTGGGTTATCAAACGATCTCTTCCAGTGATCTGCATTTATTCCCATTCCCCACCTATAATTCCACGGCATGAATCGTACTGACATGGAGTCCTTCAGGTCTGTGGTGGAGACTGCTCTGAGACCAGTTAACTCCGGACTTGTCGGGCTCCAGCAGCGGCTTGACTCTATCGTTTCCCACAACCAGAACAATACAATTACAGCATATGGCGAGATGTTGCAGAGTCGTCTCCGTGATGTTCAATCCGAGATACTCACAGAGACCGGTCACCTCCTCGCGCCATTGAATAGCAATGTCGATACAATACGAGACCAGATCATCACGACCAATCAGCACGTGGCTGATCTTACACAGTCGGTGCAGGCAGCACAGAATGATCTCGTCAACGCCCAGCAGGCCATAAATCGACATATTGCTCATGTTTTTATCAGATCCTGTCAGGTCAGTTCCAATACTTTAATCGACCTGTCCTCTCATCCACTTACTTGCTTTATTTCAATGTGGTTTCCATATAACTCCGCAGATTCATAACGCTGGTTGCGGTTTGGGGTTTACACGTCCTTTCAGTATTGTACCCTTTGTTGGTGCAGATGGCGCACTTCAGTTACCGAGTGCGGTAGGTGTCAGAATCACTTTTTCTTTGACATTGCCTGAAAATCTTCTCATTTTACCGTTACGCTGCCATCATGTGGACCTGTGCAGTTCGATCTTCCTCTGCTGCTGAATACGCGCATAATAAGCAACCTAACAAACCACCAACTCGATCAGTATTTGGAGAGGTATGGGATCGAAGCCGACAGTAGTCGCAGCAAACAGTTATTCCAACTCAGAGAGTATATCGGCTATATGCCTCCCGATGGCTTTACTTGGTACGAGGTAGCGATCTTCCCCTTATTGCTTGGAGGTCTCGTGGCACATATCCTTTATCTTTGTTGCGGCGTTAGTTTCAAGATGTAGTTCTTGGTTACCGATGTCTATCTGACTAGTAGGCTATTTTGCTAAATGCCGTCGAACTGTTGGCCCAGTCTACTTCGGTGAGTAGAGAATACGTTCAGTGATATATTCTTGGTCAAACGTGCCACCTTGTACGGGCTGGTGGTAGGAGTATAGCCCTACTGTATCCCCATCATCCCATGATTGAATATCAGCCCTCATTGGTTTAACCAAGTATGTACAGTGCGTATAGCCACCCAAGCGCAACCTGAGGGCCTGATGGCCAACTGCATGCACGACTCATTGGCAATGACTGATGTTGAATCAGGGATGCAGTATGTCAGTCTAAATTCGCATAGGATGGAGTTGCGGGAATGTCTTGATGCTATAGATCCAGATTGCGAAGGGAGGTTGCATAAGCAGAGATATCGATAGGGGATGTGAATATTCCTTGATCTGCATCGACGTAAATAGTAGAACCATGCTGCGATCAATCTGGTACATCGCATGCGGGATGCGCGGATGGTGGGACGAAGAGTCACACTTTGATGATAGTTCAAGACACTCCGATAGGCTGCGAAAACCTTGCTGTCGTCGTTGGTATCAAGGACCAGGCACAAGATCTGGCCACCGCATAGTGCCAAAGGCTGGCAGCAAGATATGTACGTACCTTTGCCTACATAATCATCCACCTGCCCCCCCCCCCCGCGCAGCCAGCGTCTGCGAAACAGACAACTCTCCCACTGTGTTATGCCAGCGAGACCCACACATTAGTTTGTCCCAAAAAGAAGATCAAATCAGTACTAGAAACACGCTCACGTCCTTGTCCACAGCTAGTTCAACATGGAGAACAACGCGAACACATAGAAGACTGGTATCATTCCATTCTGCTCCGAATCGCTTACCCATGTCACCTCGTATCTCACTCCGCTCTTCAGATCTCACTCGTCGCTCTGGGGACTTGTAAGCGTCTTCATGACCACGTAAAGGACGACAATACGTGGTATCGTGCGTTTCTCACTCAGGTAGTCGGTGTCCCATGCTCTTTACACTCACGGGCAAAGTCCTCAAGGGACACTCGATCCATTGGGCACTGGTCCCGGCATTGGGAATCTGAATGCCGAATTCACCCCCGACGTCTCCTCAGTATGTGAGATCATTCCTTCGTTTACTTCGGAGTCTAAGGGGAGCGTGAGCGTGGGGTGGGGTAAGTGCAATGGCGAGATTCTCCTCACCACTACAAACCGGGCGTTTGTACTCGTCCTGGATCTCGCGACTTCCAGTGCGGTGCGATGTAAAGTTTTCACGGCATCGTGAATAAGAACGTCATCAACTCGCTTTCGAATACGCCCTTTCGGCTGGAGGAGACGGCAGAGTAAAGTTGTGGGATCGGGATCGACGGACCCTGAATTGCATGTGGACTTCTGAGCAGAACCGGACATCGTTGGTCCGGACGGGGTTGTGGGTGTCCGGCAGGAGGCCTGCGTTCTAGTGTTATCGTACGTGCGTTGGCTAGTGGGGATATTTGTGTGTGGTGGGTTCCATCCACGGTAGATGTTGGTGCGGCCCCTACTGCGTTCCCGGAACTGAGGATCGGCGATCAGAGTCGGGGCCTGTCGGATGTCGGACGCAAACCATGATGCGAGTAGACAGAAGCCCAAACTCAGTGCTATACATATGTTGCACGGTCGTCATTTCTTGCCTACCCCACTCAATTACCTTCTCTCGCCACCAGCATCCAGCTCCCAGTCGACATCCTTCCTGATGTCCTACACCTCCCACCCCTACCTGTACCTCCTGACCGTGTCTTCAACTGGCACTTTGGGGTTCACACGATTCGGAGATAAAGAGCGTGGGTGCACCCTGTCCTCCGTCGAGGTGGTGGTTCCAGTTGTGGAGTCTATTGGATGTTCCACTCGGACGGCTACTTTGAAAGAGGGATGCAGGGGTGGACTGAGAGAGTGACGATTCGTGATTGTAGGTGATCAGATGGGGTTTGTCAGCTTTTATGATATCGACGCGCCTACTACCCCTCCAGCATTCACACATACCCTAACATCCTCACCAACGTCAATCACACCAGCAACGCTGTTGCACGTATCGACACCCAAGCGCAATTTTTCGGCCCATTCCGATGGCTCCCATATCCATGGTCTTCGCACGTGTTCGCGACGGGTTCGCAGCGGGGAAGTATCGCCGTTTGGGATAGTATTACTTTGGGGGTGGTGAGGCGGCTCGATTCTTTGTAGTTTTTTCATTGTCCTCTTCGTTTCCCCCTTCATCCGCCCCCCTGCTGTAGACATTGGTGCGGAGGGGGGGGTGTGAATGAGGATGATGAGAAAGCAGATGCGGAAAGACTGGACGAGGGGGTGAGCAAAATCCTCGTCAAGCTATAGACGGTGGTGGCCGTTCGGGAAATAGGGTCATGACATGGAAATCCTCAGACATGGGACGCCTAGGGAATATCAGGGAGCCGGATTGCCACCAGGACCAGTCTGGACTGCCACGAACCGTCAGGTACCAACTAGCTACTTCACTGATGTCAAGGCGAGACGTCATGCCCGAGGGAAGAAAGTCTGTCAGGGGAAACGGATGGAATGAGCGGGTGCAAAGGGATTGAGTAAACTTCTCCCCCTTCTTTTCGTGGTCTGATCTTAGAGCTAGTGCTGGGTAGACCACTATGATTTCCAAACGTCCATCACAGACTTGATCAGTGGGATTACGCATGAAAGGGAACACGCGGCATATGAGAGGGAGCGGATGATGCGCATTATGGAGGGTTAAGGAGGAACGAGAGGGACCGGAGAACTTGGGGTTGGATGAGACCGAGGCTGTTCGGTATGCGATGTGGCTGTCGAGGGAGGAATATGTGAAGGAGGCGCATCACTGAAACCTCTGTTCCTTGCCATGTCATTTTGATCATGACTAATTAGCAACGAAAATGTTCGTGCATGGCATGGATTACATCGTTATACACTTGAATGCCGGATGAGGGGAAATTACCTTTATAAAGATACGTATACCTTTACAACGGTCCTTGCCCTTATAATGTCATATAACGGTCTCATAAAAATGCATTTTCAGTGATGGCCAGGCGGCGGAGAGAGACGGGCCCGAGGCTGCGGAGGAAGTTTAGGTTTTTTTTTCCTGATGCATCACAATTTCTATTCGATATCATTTGGGAACAACCACGTCGGCATACCATGCTACTATGGTCCCAATGATATTTTACACACTTTCCATGTATTCCAAGCAAGAGGAAAACATGCGGATGAGAACGTTGCCAAGGCCTTTGCTACGACCTCTCTTGCGAACATGCATAGTACTCATCTTCGCAGCCAGGTTCATCCTCTCAGCCGATCTTCGTACTCGACATAATGCGAGTAACTCGAAGGTGAGAGCTTGTTTATTAGAGATCTTAGACACGACACCACCCGGCGCAATGATTGATCCTGAATGGTTTAAGCTCCATAGAAAGGCATTCGGTAAAACCTATACCCACCCTCCACTACCTGGGTCGCCAGGGGCATGCCATGGAGACGCCGTGAACTTGCGGGTATCCAGTATGACCCGGGTTAATACCCTCTACCCGACCAACTTCAGAATGATAATAGATAAATAGGTCACCTTGAACTCTCGTCTTGCTCCAGCATAGGACAGTGGGATGATCCATGGACGTGCTCTTCCTTGCTGCCAGAACGCTCCTGCTCATCTTTGCCGCTCTAAACCTCAAGTCGATGTTATGGCGCTTCATTAGTTGCAGTGTCATCGTAGCTCTCCTTGCGGTAGACATGCGACTCGTCTGTACGGGAGACAGATTGCTTGATTATTTGCTCGGTGTCACCCTAGGCGCTACCATACTGCAATCCGTCCGTGTTCTGCTGCTAGTACGACCTCTGGAGGAATATCGACATGAGTTGGACAAGGTCCCTGCGTATCAACTGTCGCTTGTGCAGCGGTTCTTGTGGCTCCTTAAGATGACCTATTCACCGAGAGGTGTCGGGTGGTCGTTCAAGGTAAGCTTTAACGCTTGCACTTCACTTGCCGGTTTTGACTTGTATCTTGCAAGTCTGAGAATTCCGTTGTTCCTGTTGACGCGCACCACCGGACCCGCATATCGTTCATAGCCTCGCGGTTACGCTGGTTCCTCTCTCATTACCTACTCCTGGAAGTCGCGACCATCTATGCGAATTGCAGTCCCGTCCTCTTGTCTGGAGCTTCGGTCACTTCACAGGGGTATATCATGCAATGCCTCAATGTCACTGTAGCCTACTGCCAGTCCTACGCAACTATAACTTGTATTCACTGCGTGTTGGCTGTTGTCGCAGTTGGCGCAAACCTCGACGAGCCACAGGCATGGCCTCAACCTTTCGGGCACTTCAAAGATGCTTGCACCATTCGCAAGTTTTGGGGGTACGTCAAGACTCGAGCAAGGACGCCACATAAGGACTAATGTTCTTTTATTTCCACACATTCCAGGAAGACGTGGCACCAGTTTTTTCGGCACGTGGGTACATGCAACTCCTAAGCAGACCGAATGTGTACTTAATGGTACATGTTTTCGCAGGACCTCACTCTGTTTGGTCCTCATAGGCCCAAATGTAATCCCTGGGATCCAGTACACTCTGAACATTCTTCGGTCAGTAAGCCAAAGGAACGTGAACCATGGGCGACGACGTATCGCAGGCTTTGCTATGCCTTCATGTGCTCCGCCTTCGTCCATGTTTGTGGAGAAATCGTGCTTCAGTTCAGGGTATGGGACGATTTCTCATCTACCAGCACTTCCGGGACAATAGATGCCCCCAACATGATCGGCTATGCTGTCCCATACTTTCTCCTGCAGCCGGTGGGAGTACTCGTGGAAGATGCTGTAATGGAAGTGGGGAAGCGCCTGGGCGTGAAGAAGGGCATATGGACTAGAATGATTGGATATACATGGGTGTTGGTGTTTACTGGCTTCTCCTATCCCTTGGCGTTGGATGGTTTAACAAAAGCTTTCCAAGTTGGACAGCAGTCCGAAGGCACAGGAGCCAAAGCGACGCTGATCGAAGTAATAGCCGACCGCGTTTTCGGTGTACAACTTGCACCAGTTATATCGTCGTGGCTTTCGCGCGTGTAATGGAATCATAGATTGAAATACCCAGTCTCATACACCGAGCTATATACAGCCGTTTCGACGAGTATATGATAATTCGCCATTGACAACCAGTGACGTGATTATTTTGAATGTACAACCCCAATATGATTGGCTTGGTTCTGACAGATATGATATCCATGGGGTCGTTTTTGTTGCCAATGCAGCGTGTTAATGAAGAGACGGATATCAGTGGGTAGGATGAGTAGTACACAACACGGATTCACCCCAAACGCTGGCACCCGTTAGCCTGTAGCCATCAACGAATATATTGTCACAATATTGTTTGGCTGCTTTCTTCAGTGTCCGCACTCTCAGATGAAACATAACAAAATATTGATTGCATCAAAACGCAAACACAAGTACAACAACCGACGTGTCACTTTGTATGGGCTGGTCTATGCTACAGGTGGTAAAAGTGCAGCCGTACCGACAATCGCCATTAGAAACAAGGCAGGTAAACGTAGCATTAATCGTCGTCAATCCTCCCTACTGTATTCCCATCATCCCACGATTAAATATCAGCCTTCACTGGTTCAACCGGTGTACAGCGCGTGCAACCACCCAAGCGCAACCTGACGGCCCTGACCGGCCAACTGCACGCAGGACTATTGGCGGTGACTGATGTTGAATCAGGGATGCAGTATGTATGTCGGTCGAGATTTCGTATAGGACGGAGTGGCGGGAAGGTCTTGATCCTATACAAACCAGCACGCATAAAAAGGGTTCCCGGTTTCGGAGGGAGGCTGCATAAGCAGAAATATCGATGGGGACTATAAATATTCCTTGATCTGCACCGACGTAAATAGTACCATGCTGCGATCACATTGCTTGTCGCAGAGGATGCGCGGATGGTGGGACGAAGAGAGTCACACCTTGACGGTTTCAAGACACTCCAATAGGCCGCGAAAGCCTTGCAGTGATTGTATCGAGGACCTGCCACATGATCTGGTCACCCTCAGCGTATGTGCTCAAGACTGGCCAAGGTCCGAGAGCCAGTGCTGTTTAGGGGGTTGGAACCAAAGCAAGATATGTCAGGTCAGTGAGTCACGTCTGCATCTGCTCGCAAGCAGAAATGGGGAGACTGAGGATATCTTTTGAGAGGTATGCCGAACTACGTACGCTGTAACCATTGACCGAGCGACTTCGAGCGCGTATTCGCGGAATTTGGAAACCTGGATTGATTTCAGAAGTAAGAGAAGGAAGACCCATTACTTGGTACGTGACATTTGCCGTGGCAATCGATAAGTACGACTGTTGTATCGAAAATCAAGGGCATGGTGTGACAATAATATCCAGGAACGAATGAGTCAGGAAGCGGCACCTCAATTGCACGTGGGGTCGATCCAAAGTGACTATAAAGGCATCGACGACGACAACTGGATGTAATACGTATGTACGACCACACGCCAATCGCAGTGACCTGAGGGGTCGATGTAGACCTTGACACGGGTCTAAGAAATTCAACATTCACACGAGGAGGAACAGATGGAAGGAGATGGACCAGCTCCGGCGGCGTTCCAAACCGATGATAGCATCAAAAGTTGCTAGGACGCCCACCAAAGGATATATAAGGCTGCATTGTTGCTATCGGCGTATCGCAGTCTCAGCCAGTGACCACCAACTCTCTCCCCCCCATAGTCTCACAGAATGACTGGAGATCGTCCTCAGAATCCAGATGGGGGCACTGATACTCCCCCGCCACGGGGCCGGATCCCGGAGATCGTCGCGACTGCTGTGGCGACTGTTCTTGAGCCAGTCACCTCCAGCCTTGGCGACCTCCAGGGACAGCTAGGTCGTGTCGATGCTCATCTTCAGGATAACACTGTCAGCGCGCATAGCCAGATGTTGCAAGATCATCTCAACCCATTGCAAGATCACCTTACCACCGTCCGATCTGGGATCGTCAATGAGATGGGTCAGCGCTTCACGCAGTTGGAAAGCAACCTCGAGACAGTACAGCAACAGACCGACACGACCAATCAATGCCTGAACGAACTCAGCCAGTCGGTGCAGGAAACACGGAATGTTGTAGCTGCGACTCGTCAACAGGTCGGGGATACCGCCAATGGCCAGCAGGTTACGCATGAGCATGTTACTGACCTTGTTATCAACTCGCGTCAGGTCCGTTGCTGATCAATTTCATACCCTACGTTCTAACTGATTCATTCCTATGTGGCATCCGTATATCTCTGTAGACATACAATCTCGGTTGCGGCCGGGGATATACCCGCCCATTCAAGACCATACCCTTCATTCGCACAGACGGCGCAATTCAGTCACCGTATGACGTGAGTGTAGGATCCCCATCCTTGGTGGCGTTTGCTGAAAATTTGTTGCCTTTGCCTCTTGCATATATTATGACGTACCCCTGTGTAGCTCGACTTGCCTCCACTGGTGGATGTTGGTGTGATGGACAATTTAACGGACCACCAACTTGATCAGTACTTGCAAGGATATGGGATCGAACGCAGTGGGTTGGATCGCGAGATGAAGCTTTCCAAGCTTGGGGAGCACATCGGTTGTGCGCCTGCTGATCATTCTGGTTCGCACACGATGACACTCGTCTCTATGCTAGCGATGGGATGTCTCTTATACTTATACTTTCCCCAACTCTTTCCTTGAGCTATAACTTACCTTGTTGTTATGTGTAACCCCTATTGACGCTGTACTACGACACGTATGACCTACCTGTAGTTTTAGTTTCAGAACGCCAATCTTGTTTGTGAACTCAGCATCCGGGAATTGGACTGACGCGTCAGAGGCTGGTCCCAATGCCCTTCCACCAAATTCGTTGCTAACCTCCACGTTGGCTCGCAGCCATAGCCATTCGGCGGTATGTTCGATGGAATCAGGCCTATTAGGCAGATATGTATAATGGAAAGGTGTGAGCAAGGACGCAACAGACTGTCATTGAAAACACCCTTGGGCTACCGAGTCAACACTTCTGAGAGGATATGCAGGCCCCTGAGAGTTAATGCGATGAACAGACTACTAATGAGCATGTCGCAGAATTGCAGCGACAAAAATTGCGTCAAAATAGCTAAGACGTACATACCGAGGCTTGATATCGGATTCTATGGTCACCGCCAACGTCGGAAAAACAGGAGGTCTAATAATAGTGAGCGTGAACGGTGGCTGTGACCACATACGTGCAGTGGTAGCTTGGCTGACTGCTCCACTCATCACTCGTCTTTCAAAACATCCATTCAGATCTGAAAGGCATGTCCTCTGCAACAGCTAGGACGTACACGTTTCTTAGTAAGTAACTGCACTGCACTACTGTAAGCCAGCATAACTCACCGCTTGCATACCGGTACCGTCCGTTGCTCACTGGAACCATGACACCCCTAAATGCATCCTTCACTGCGCTTACAGTAACACTCTTTCTCCTCCTCGCTGTCACGTCCACCGTCATAGCTCGCAGCCTCGTCCTCCGGCGACGACATCGGCGAATACTCGAGCAAGGAACGAATCCGCGCTTTGCTGCGGATGTGGGTCCGTCGACGCCTACGAATGGTACGGGAACGCGGAGGCGACAAAGAGTCGTCGGTGAGAAACCGGCCTTATGGCAGTTGTGGACACAGAGTCTCGGTGATGTGGGCAAGGATTGTGGGCGAGCAGTATGGACCGACATCAAGGTAAGTCTCATCTCATACTCTGCGGAGAAAATACCACGGCCATCCTCTATCTACTATCTAGCCTGTCAGCATCGCATACATCAACAAGGAGGAGGACAAGGAGCCACTACACCCATGGCTAGAAAAACCGCAACCATTACGAACACAGAGAATTCTGTCATTCCACAAACGTCCTCGAGTCCTACAGGAACCAGCCAGTTCGCCGTCTGGTGTCGAAACACCATCTTCCCTCCCAAGTCATACTTCCCAATTACGCATTTCCGTACTCGTCGCGATGCCCGCTCCCAGATATTTCGCTTCCTCGCGGAAAGATACTTCGCTCGAAGTACTGGACCAGCTTCCCCCAATAGAAATTGGGGTTGTCGAAGTGGATACTCACAGGTGATGTCATACTTTACTGGATTGAATTCGATCGTGTACTCTTATACATGGAAAGGGCTACCGGTTAATATTGTACTGTACGTATAGCATATATTTAGAGAGTTGTACATGTGTTGGTCACTGCGTGATTGTATCTGTCCATTCTCCCAAATCCTAGAGTCAGTGCTTTTGTTCGTGCCGAGGATATCAGCCCCGACGCAGGTGTTCTGCGCAGAGTGTAGGTGGCACCGGCGAACATTCGAAAAGGGGACAGCTCACTTTGGGTTTTAGATCCGTGTGAACCACGTGGGTAGGTTATCACCTCGTGAAGGACAAACACGTGGTACTCCCCTGGACAGGTGTGGCAGGTGCTAACTGAATAGGACAGCTGGGCGTCTCGCGATCCGCTTTTTATGGATAAGCACAGTGAAAGAACCAAGCTAATGGAACAGGCATATCGACGAGGTGAGGACTCACTCACCTACAGGAGTCTCCTTCACTACGTCGCATATGATAGCGAGATATGCCTCCACCTGGCATGATTTCTAGAGTGAAGCATCAAGATGGGAAAACCAGAGGAAAACGATAGAAGGGTGCAAGATCGAAGGTCGAGGACGTTGCTAATGTGCTGTCGGATGCAGATGGCATCCAACCTTACGTGAGCCGAAGAGACTCATTGTTGATCATCATCCTCGAGGCCAGCTCAACTACCATTCACTAGCGAGCACTACGTGGTGGCGATCAAAGCACTGGGCAATATAGTTTGTGCCAGTACAACTTGTGTTGAGCATGCCTTGGACAGCGGAATCCAGTGTAGGTGCCGTTAACTATGGTGTGCGAGATGCAAGGAAAAAGAGAGACAAGTGAAATGTTCATTGGTGATCCTGTGGTGGTGATTGAAGCACTGGACAATATAGTTTGTGCGAGTACAACTTGTGATGACTGTGCCTTGGACAGCGGAATCCGGCGTAGACGCCATGATGTAGTTGGTGTGCGAGATGCAAGGGAAAGTGGAGACAAGTGAAACAGCAGCGGTCGAGCTGTAAGTGTTGCGACGGAAGAGATGAAGAAAACAAGAATCTGAGAGTGACAAACCGTGGAGCTACGGTAAGATGTTAGTTGACTTTGCCCTCGGCAGAAAATGAGCATACGGACTCGGAGTAGATACCTTCTAAAGGCTTACCGACGATAGCATAGAACGCAGTCGGGACGCCATGTGCACGATAGAGATATGTAGATCCGAATGTCGTAAGTGGACCAAGTTTACGGCGTATTCGACGAATTATTGTGTCATCCTTGCTTTTGTCCGTCTGTAGTGCGTGCAGAGGAGGTAGAGTTGAGCACTAATATTCCTAGGGACTTTCTAAGCCTGTCGCGATCGATGTGTTTGCAATCATGTGCATCGGCACGCACATGGGACAGGACCTACGAGTAAATATGTGGATTGGTAGGCGGGAATCAACGCGTCATGTCTGTATCCACTGGACAGCACGCTTATGCACCGAGGCACAGTACGCCTATCCAAGCAGTCAAAGGTGGGGGTATCGGATGAGGCCCTGCACCGAACCTACCTGCGTTCCGAACCATGACATAATGGTACGTTGAAGGACTGTATTCAAACGGGTAGTGTGAAGTACTCTGCCGGATGGACTGTCCCGGTAGTGGCGTCTTCCGACGTTGCCGTTCAGACAAGTATGATGATCGAATATTAAAATGTGGGTGAACGCGTGCTCGACATCATGGAGCCTACGATGCATTAGGCAAGGCATGGTGTACTCGTGCACACCGGTTAGACAGTTTGACCGGTCGCGTGGTTGAGTCTCGCGTCTCTCCATTATCCGATGACCCTGGTGCTCGACAGCGTCGGTAGGAAGGTAATGCAGATACCGCGGTCATATGTGGGATTCAGGTAAGGGGTGAGGGTGTTCTTCACTTGGCCGGCTGGATGAAAGCTTCTCGATGCTCCGGAGGGCGTGACGTAACTGCGAAGATATGTAAATCGCCGTGGAGAACCAACGGGTCGTTGGGAAGGGAACCAAGGATTCGCGCGAGTCTTCGACATGAAGAGGTAGCCGGGATACGAGGACAAAACATAATCGCTGAAGTGAAACGTGAGGACCTTCGGAGATTTGCTCTGACACTGCGAACACATCACGGAATCCACGGGTTGAACATTATCATCACTATCAGCAGAATCAGCCTTGATTCGCGGAACAGGGATTTCCGTGCGTGTTCCGGGGAAGGTTTAGACTTTGGAGCTGAGCCTGAATATATGTTACGCCAACGAAGCACACGGACAATTCAGAGATACTGTCGCTGCGCGGGGGAAGGAGCTGTGCATGGGAATGATGGTGTCACTACCACGATCAAATAGTGTGGCAGGGGTTTGAAACGTTTGCAAGGCGAGACCCACGGATTACGGAAGAGCTAATGTTGCGTGGGTGTTTAGGCGTTTAGGGCATGAAGATGGGCCACGTAGCAAAATAAAATTCTCGGGAGGAAACATGGCGATAAAAGGGAAGGTTTCCCCTCAGGGACGAACACTGGGGCTTTTCGTGTGGCACGGACATGTTCGGTTGATACTAGCTGGAATGCACCTGATAAGGGCCGTGCGTTCATTTTGCGATGAAGCGGCCTATGCGAGGGGGTACGCGGTGCTGCAAGGCTGTATCCAGAGAGAGTGACCTCGTTGCAATGCAATATATATCGATGTGGGCCGTTGGACGTCAGGGGTGCACACATAGACCCAGGATGAGAGTGGCTGGGCTCGAGACAGCTCTGATATTTTTCTCGAGGCAGGTGCCTGACAGCAGTCTCACATCACAGCCAGCCGAAAAAGCGCAACCACGTACGACTGCGGCTAATACGACGAATAGTACCTCCATTACGATGACGAGCTCGACGAGTGCCATGGGTGGGACTGCGGTGATGACAGAGTCCTCCAACAGTCATAACCCACCCAGTACTGCTCCAGTGCGGTCGACGACTATTTTGGGTTCTCTTCTTCGTGCCAGTCGACCGCGAGTGGCAGCAGCTGGCCCTGCTGGCCCAGACAACAAGTCCTCCACGTCGCCGTCCATCTCCTCCCCACCGCCGGTGTTGTCCAGTCCACCTTCGCCAGTCCCACCGCCAACCCACCGCAGAAGGTCCTTTGCACCCCAGGCACTCGTCATTCCACCCTCGAATCCACTCACAACAACTTCGGGTCTCGGCATCTCCCATATCCTCAGAAGAAGACGCTCGATCGGTGGTGGCACCAACGCCCTCAGCCCGATCCCCGTCTCTCCCTCTTCCGACATTCCTCCAACCACCGCACCTCCTGCTACCACCACGACGACGTCCACCACCACCACCGACGCCATGCCCCAGGTCCATCGTGGCCTTTCAACCCCCTCGTCCACCAACCCTTTCCCAACCTACCGCATCCGACTCGTCCCGCACCTCGACTCCCGTCGCACCCTTCGCTTCGAGCCCATCACACGCGATCTCAAAGACGAAGACCCTCCTCTCCGCATCGGGCGCTTCACTGATCGGGCGGGCCTAAGCCTCGCAGCCCAAAACGCTCTCAACTCTAGCAAACTCGCATTCAAATCCAAAGTCGTCTCTCGTGCTCATGCAGAGATTTGGTTGGAAAACGGAAAGTTTTTCATCCGCGATACCAAGTCTTCGTCTGGAACATTTTTGAACCACCTGAGGTTGTCGGCCGCTGGCCACGAATCCAGACCGTTCCTACTGCGAGATGGTGATATTCTTCAACTCGGCGTCGACTATCAAGGTGGATCAGAGGATATTTACAAGTCAGTCAAGATAAGAGTGGAAGTCGGGAGAGAATGGCAGGCCGCTGCGAATGCATTCAAGTAAGGTCCTTTCGCGCGCATCGATGTGTCTCCAGAGCTTAACCCACTCTATGGTAAGCATGAATGCGATCACCCAGCTTAAAGAGCTCGGCGTAGGCACCGAGCCTCTCAAACCAGGAGAATCCAAAGGGAAGAAACATCCCTCCAAACCAAACATACCAGACTGCTGCATCTGTACGTCTATTTTTCTGTGCGCGACGAGCCGAGCTAACGATGTGTACACAGGTCTGTTCGCCGTCACGATCCGCCAAGCCCTTTTCATCGCACCCTGCTCACATGCGTTCCACTACAAATGTATACGACCCTTACTCGAAAAACACACCACCGCATTCTCGTGTCCCCTCTGTCGCAGTTTCGCAGATCTCGAAGAGGACGTCGAAGTCGAACCTGAAGCGGAACCTGAAGCTGAAGCGGATGAAACAGACGAAGAAGAAGATGAAGAAGGCTCCGAGGCCAGGACACCTAGTGTCAATCGACAACGGGACATCCCGGGCGGCGTAGCCAATACAGAAGGGGATGCTCTGCATGGTCCAGTCTCTGCGCCAATCGAGGGCTCTCGGAACACCCATACCCATGCACGCGACCGTGACCACCGCGAGAACATCCACCTCACTGCACCTCCTCATTCCCAGAGATGCGATGGCGCTGAGACGGAAGTAGAGACTGACATGGGACATGAAACACACCGTTCACGTCGACCACGTGTCATCGTACGAACGGAAGGACATATCGTTGCCTGTTGCACCTATCCCTGGTGCTTCTCTCGGTACCGGCAACACCGTCCTTGGAGTCGCACCAACCCTCCCACACGATACCGACGAAGAAATGATCGATGGAGCCCTGGCAGCCGACCTATACGCCAACGGGCCCGGTCCAGACTCACACCCCGATGCGTGGATACGACATGCCCGACCGGGGGAGAGAGAGGACGGATCGGAGGGTGAGGATGCAGGCGAGGGGGAGGAAGGGAGTCGGAGTGGGAGCCTCGAAGGTGGGATGAGCGTTGGCATGGGGGTGAGTATGGGGATGCTAGTGGATCCTGAGGGGACCGTAAGTAATGGAAAGAGGAAACGGTGACCGACGCGTCGCAAGAGGCCACACGGATGGATACGTTTACACCCCCCCTGCCCTACACCATTGCTCGACCTTTCACGACGATCCCTCGTCTACTCTGACTCTGTCTATCGGCATGAATACCCTAACCCTCATTCTTTCGTTCTCCCCTCGGGCCTCCGCTCTATCCATTCGATATCCCCCGGCCCTCGAAGCGGGCGACGAGTTCGGACGTTCCATCCATCCATTCGTTAGCACATCCGTAAAAACGCGCCGACAATCCTCATCACATCCGAACTGACAAAGACTTTCCGCTATCAACTCGCTTTTTCTCCAACCTCTTATACAAACTTGCTTCTCTTGTGTTCTTTTTCTACTTCTCACACGCAATATCTCTTCGGCTCTGGTATTTTTCTTGTGTTAAAATATGTTGATGGCATCAGTTTGTTGGATAGTATACTAAGTATATAGGCGTGTAATGCGAGGGGGTTGGTGTGGCCTTGGTAACAAGACCCGTCACTGGATCACCTTACCGTGTGCGTGGCTCGAAGGAATGTGTTTGACAGCCAGCGTCTGCCTTGTCTTCGCTTCTCCCTACCCTTCGCCCAGGAGTCAGATCAGTGTGACATAGCCAATTGGCGCTCGTTTGTATTACAGTTAGCAGGGCTGCCTGCCAAGTCAACGAACAAATGTTCCACTCAGGCCTGGGTACGCACTGCATAATAATGTTTTATCTCGTGCACACTTGACCTTACCCGACACAGTTAGCCCCGTGATTGATACACTCGGATATAATCGGGTCATGTCATGCAAAATGCCCTGCCGCGCATGGAATTCTGTACGTACAAGCTTCGCGATCCTTCGACAGACGCAGCAGTCTAACCCTGTTGTTTATGCTTACGTCGCGTTTTGACTGGCAGGTTCGCCTGTGTACGTGTACACTTACGACCAAGTGCCGGTACTTTGTGTGGATAACCTATGTACAACAGCTCGGATTCATCTACATCTTGAATGTCCTCCAGCAACGCCCTCATGTCAACACCACCACCGCTACCTATCAAGGCCATACAAAAATCTACATTCGTAGGTGAGCATTCTTTCTTCGTCTCCTGTTTGGATGTGGGTATTAAAAAAGGACGTCTTCCGTGCATAGGATTCAACTTGGCCCTTCTGTGAGTAACTCACTGTGCTCGAGTCGTAATTAGGCTGAATGCAAACCATTGCAGCATGTATGGCGTCTCCTTGTGTCAACTCTATTACTATATCCGTACGTTCCCGAAGGACAGTATGGGCCATAAGTGTTTGGTCAGTTCGTTCTAATTATGCTCTGTTTGACCGTCTCCTGATCCCTGTTATTAGGTAGGGTTGATATGGTGGGTGACGCGTGAGGCTCCCAATACGAATGCTGCAGAAATCTAAAGAGACATGAATACGTAGCGCCGCGAGCGCTTTCCAGATATACTGCATGATAACGCTCCAGAGCCTCTTCCTCGTTACTGGACATCACAGCCTCCCTGGAAATATGCCCGGTTTTCCTTGGTGCGTGGATTTTCCCGTGTGAAACCTTCACTGACACTGTTCTAGGCAAGGCACGGTGAGTGTTCTTGCCCTGTAGAAAACTCTCAGTTTGAATAACACTAAGAGCGACAGGCGAACACCGTACAGATGGTAACTTACGCTCTACCTTCAGCAATCCGGCGAATCTGAACCACTTGCTAGTTCTCGATTCCATTCGTCGTGCAGTGGTAGGGTTCTCTCATAAAGTCATGGTTTGGGCGAACTGACCAAGGCCTACAAGCTTTTACGGTTGGAGATTGTGGATAAGTGAGCAATGATAACAAGTTTGACGTGCTTGACTGCACTAATTTCTCATCTAGTTAGTGATAGGAACGTCTTGCTCGTTGCGTCTGTGGTATGTGCCCCTCTCTTCTTATCAAAGATGTTATATAAGCCGCTTCCAGATACTGCTCA
>JANFAE010000728.1:0-37220 GCA_024613145.1 Pisolithus marmoratus | reverse complement strand
ATGATTACGCACACCGAAGACATCAATTGCGTTGCTCTCTCGCCAAGTGGGGGTATCTTGCATGCGGATTCAATGGCGGGAAAATCACAATTCACAATCTCAAAGATATCCTTCCCCCTAAGTATTTTGACCGCGGTGTAAGTGTACGTCCATTGTGAAGCTCACATCACTAACAACCATTACACTATTCTCGTGTTCTATGCAACGCTACAATCTGTGGGCAAACTATGTACATCCTTCTCAGCTTCCACTTGTACAAGTGAGTGACGAGGTTTCAATCATGGACACAGGACGACCTGGCGCACACCGAAATGATGCTGTCGGAGGAGATCACGAGTGCTTCGAGTCCTAGCCACTATGTGCTAGCGAATCGTGCTCTTATAAGAGCGCGTTTGAAACATTTGGCACTTGCGATAGAGGACGCAAAGGGGTGAGTCTACGCTCTCATTACCCCATGCACATGTTCACTCATATGCTCCTCAAAGTCCTCGAGGTTCAGCCGTCGCCTATTGGCTACGTTGCAATGGCAGTTACACTACTTGACCAGGGCGATCGAGAGGGTGCGCTATGCACATTCGACCTTGCCTTTCATGATTGTGAGCTGCACGACAACAGATTTCTCTTACTACTGAAGGTGTGTGAAGTGATATAAAGGGTTCCCACATTTAATCTATGTTCCCGCTCAGTCGATCCTTGTGTTAGGCATGTAAGTATCACCGCTGATGGTGATATATGACGCAGGTCCTTGGAGTTATGTACATGAAGATGGAAAATTATGGACGTGCAGTATCATTGATCGAGTGTGCGAAGAATCTAACCCCAAGGGACAAGCAATGTCCTTCTCTGAAGACGATTTCACTCGTAGGTCTTCTGTAGTTACTACATATTCTTTAACCCTCCAAGAACATATTTGGGTGGAATTTCTATGGACTGGGCATCGTTTCTCAGCAACATCTATGTGAAACCCTCTATGCTGAAGAACGTACAACGGAAGCCGTAGAAATTCTCCTCAACATCATCCGGACATCAGGCGAGGAGATCCAGGGAAACAAGGCAACTATGGACTGGATTTCAGGTACGACTTGTAGCCACTAGTCTGGTTGATCTGCACGTTAATGCCCAGATTTAACCAAAAAATGCGCTATGACACTTGAGCATGTTGGCGACGGAACCTTCAGATCTATAAAACATGATGACGCGATGACACAGTACTCTACCGCATTGTCCCTCAGTCGTCTGTTTATCATGCAGAGCAGGGCTCTGGCGGCAAAAGCATTGTGGCAGGAGGCACTGCAGGATGCGAACGAGGTATGCTATCTTTCTTGTATGAATCTATTCCCTACAATTCCTATAGGCGGTGAAAGTGGACCCCTTCTACCCTTGGGGCTATGAGGCCAAGTACGTGGCGCTCCATGCAACGAAACGGTATGACGAAGCGATCGACGCTTTCAACTCTATGCTGCACGTAATCGAACAGTCCCATGACCCTGCGATTAGGCGTATGTGCCTCCTGTATGAATCTAATGCCTACAAATGACAGTTTCACAGAGCTGCGCAAGAACTATATTTCTCCATCCGAGACGACTAGGGCTATCGATCCTATTGTTCGTGGAATCCTCGAAAGTTGTCCCCTCGTTGTCATTGATGTCACCACTGGTTGCCTTTGCGACGGTCCTGAGCGGACACGTATCTTCAAGGCTGATCCGACGTTCAAAGAGCTTATTTTATCCATGACGAGAGAAGTGGACGACGAGCGGATCCTACGAGTAGTTGCAAGTTTCTTCAGATATGGCATGTTCTCGCACGCATGGCAAGGGAACGAACCGTCATTCCAGGACGTCAATATAGTCAAATCCGTGTGGAACCTCCCCGACACCTCTTTAAATAAGAAGTTGCGCAATTTCTGCAAGGAAACGCGCAGACTTGGTTATAACTGGGCGTGGTCAGATACGTGTTGTATTGACAAGGCCACAAGTTCCATCCTTAATCAATCTCTTACTTCTATGTACAAATGGTATGCCGATTCGGCAGTCACCCTCGTATTCCTTGCTGGCGTAGCGCATCCGTCCAAGCTCGGGGACCTTACGCATAGTTATTGGATGACACGAGCATGGACTTTGCAAGAGTTTCTCTCACCGAAGGTCATTTTTTCTATGACTCCGAGTGGAAACCATATCTCGGCGATACTGGAACAAATCACAAGGAATCGCCAGAGATTATGCAAGAGTTAGTAGATGCTATGAAGATTCCCCGTGGAACCATCGTCACGTTCTCTCCAGACGATCTCGGGGCGCGCGAGGAACTTCGCCTTGCTTCGACGCGCAATGCGACGGTCAAAGAGGACGTCGCGTACTCTCTCATTGGGATATTCAAGTCTGATATCAGGCCTCACTACGGCGAAGGAGCCGATGCTCTCGGACATCTCCTGGAGGAGATTGTGGCCCGCTATGGCGAGGTCACTGTACTTGCGTGGTCAGGGAAGTCATCGTCGTACAACAGTTGTCTCCCGGCATCCGTTTCTGTTTACAGTCAAACTCCTTACAACCCTCAGTCACTCGAAGAGGAAGAGATGGAAACTTGCATCACGGAATTACGTGGCAAGTTGCCCCAGCAAGTAGTCCTTGGTATTTATAATCAAATCAACTTTCTTCCGCCCGCGCGTTTTTCCACCAGACGTCTACATCTTCCGTGCATCGCCTTTTCTGTCAGAAAACTCGGTATACAGGAGATACATAGAGGCAATGAGAAGCTATATCGTGCCAGGGTATCGGGGCTTGGAAAAGTGGAATTCACGACCGCAGACGAACTTCCACTGGATAAGCCACAGAAATTTGTCTTCGTGCATCCGTGGATTCGTCATATCCGAGGTCCGAGTGATGAAGTTGTTTGGGGAGGTGACTCGGAGTCTGATACTGACTTCGACTCGGATTCGGAATGCGATACTGGATCTGATGAAGTTGCGCCCCCTTTGCCATCACCCGTCGTTCCCGCACCTCAGGTTGATGACTATACGCGGGCACTACAGATGATTGCTCGCCTCCGGCAGCCATTCAATGCATTGCTTCTCGTCCAGCAACCATATGGAGAGTACAAAAGGGTCGCTGCGGGGAACGAGATTGTCGTCCCGGGACTTAGAGCTAACATCACGTCCAAGAACATTCAAGTGAAAGTTTTGGAAATCTTGTGACGCGTATGTGTAGGACTGCGATTCAACTGCTAGGTTTGTTTGTCTTCCTTCCGTTGGTGGCTTTGTTATATGGAGAGGGAGACGGAGCCTCAATAGTGTTCGTAATAATGCTATAGCCCACTTGATATCTGAGGCTAAGTCGGAGAAATGTTTATACTCACGTGCCGCGGACTGAATGGACAGTGTTAAGGCTGGTCAGAACGAGTTGAGAAATCATATCTTGCGAGTAAGAGCAGGTGATGGACGTTACGACTGACTCGCAGCAATGACGAGAATGCCATGGGGCGCCGACCACTACGACGCAGCATCAGGTGCCCAGGCCAAATGCGGGTTCCCGGCCGGAACGGTGTCAACACTGAACAGATGCTTTGAGGCTCAGGGAGTCGGCACCAACTGATGCTGTCCCCTGCTGAAACCGTTCCCAGGAAGGAAGCAGGCACCTATGAACAACGAGGTATGTTTTCGTGTTGTTGCTGGTGGCAGGAGACTTGTGTTTATTTATGTTATTCCCTTTCTTCATGATTAGATGAATCCATCGCGAGCATCCTCAGAACCCAAAGCCGTGGGAAGCAGGAAAGCGTAGGGCTGTAATTCGCCCGGAAGTCGTAAGTCCATATACCATCATTCTTCCCTCGCGTTATGTACATCGCATTGTCGCATCGACACCTGACTGCCTGCCACTGATTGCCCCTTTCGTATATGCCAAGGGTGCGCAAGTCCAAGTCGTGCCATGGCAGCACTAATCCCTGAGGTTGTTGCGGATAGGAAAGCGACACGTACCGAGCCTAGGCCTAAGTCTCATTCGACAAAAGCAAAGCGGGATGATGTTGAAGGTGGTGTTGCTACTCCGGCGGCGTGTCCTAGGTGAGCTTGGACACCATTGACGATTAAACTCCCCGTCACAGGCATTACTGCACCGCCGCCACTGCCAACACACGGTAGGGCTGGAGGGTCTACGACGTGGAAGAAAGCTGTCCCCGAGAGTACTTCTGTCCAGGTCACATCTGGGAATACAGCGCTTGCCAAGAAGACGAAGACGACGACAACTCGCACGAGACGGGGTACTGCGGCGGGTGCAAAGATGAAGGAGAGTGGGGCTAAGATCAGAGATCCCTTCTGATCGATGTGGGTCAGGGCAACACGATTTGCTAAACGTGACTAGACTTCGCAATCTTACGGAGGCACATGGTGATCCAATCACGTACGAGTTCCTGTAGGACCAATTCTATGACATACGTGTCAAGGACTGAAACCGTGATGATTCCATACGGTGCAGTTCAAACTTCGAGGTGTATTCCCTTCTTCAATCCTGATGACTTCCAAAATTTGTACAGCTCCCTCACTTACCATGCGACAAACAAGCGTCTGCAATTTGCGGATGAAGCGAATATAAGCTTTGAAGATTGACCTATCATGTAGGTGGGTTGTCGGTGCACTTGACAGCACCTGGAGAACTGTACACGAATATCTTTTGCATCGCACGGAAAGAGATTCAACATACTTACGACCACCTACCACTGCGCACCGAGAAATTGATTAATAGATGACGTACTCGGAGCTCGTGGCACAGAAGTCATGCATTACTGTTCTCGCACTCACCGTAAGACGCCAACAGCCTTCCAGCCAATTGGCAGTGGGTCGGTCACGGAGGCTGGTGGGTGTCCCGCGTCCTCAAAGGGAGGACAAAACTCGTTTCCTTGTCATCGCCATCTAGTGTCACCTGGTGATGACCATGAAGTATTGCGTTTGAGTAAAGGAACAACATTGAGCACAAAGCGACCTCCGACATCCGGGTTATATGATAAATCGATGACGCCTAACCTCCAGATGTTCACGCTGGCCTTGGGGATTCATTCTTTCACTGTAAGCACGGGTCTATGAACCCCAGATGATATGATGTGAACTGTGTGACTGCAAAGTCAAGTAAAATGTACTTGTCCCCGGGAACTGGGGCTACAAATGTCCTAGAAAAAACAGAGGTAACGGTATTGGTGACCACTTGGTCTGGACATGGCAGCTAGAGAATGTTGTGGAAGTCTTCTTCGAAAATGCGGATCTCGCCATAGAGTGGAGGAGCGCACCAATAGGAATAGCGAGGAAGCCAACTATTAGGGTGATATGAGTACTCGTTGGACCGTGACGTATCACAGAATTTCCAAGACTCTCGGCCGAATGTTCCTACAGGTGATGTCGGTTCCGAGTCCTGGGACGACAATCTCATTCTCCGCAGCGACCCTCGTGTACTCTTCATTCGGCCGCTGTAGGAGAAGCAACGCGCTGAATGGCTGTCCGAGGCGGGCGATCATCTGTAGTACCCGGGAATAGCTGCCAACCTGAGGCGCGCGGACATTATGCAAAGGCGCAACTCCACCTGACCCAGAATTCCGGCCCGAACCCGCGTCAGAGTCAGTATCAGACTCCGAGTCATCTCCCCACGCAACCACATTGCTCGGACCTCGTAGATGACGAATCCACGGGTGCACGAAGACGAACCTCTGTGGCTCGTGCAGTGGGAGATCGTCTGCGGTCGTGAACTCCACAGTTCCAAGCCCTGATACTCTGACACAATATAGCTTCTCCGCACTATCTCTGCGTAGCTCCTGTATACCGAGTTTTCTGACAGGGAACACGAGGCATGGAAGATGTAAACGTCGGGTCGCAAAACGGGCGGGTGGAAGAGAGTGGATCTGCCTATAAATATTCCAGGCCTCTTGCTGGGGCAGATTGCGACATAATTCCGCGAGGCAAGTTTCCAATTCTTCTCCTTCGAGCGATGGAGGGCTGTAAGGAGTTTGACTGTAGACGGAAACGGAAGCAGGGAGACAACTGTTGTACGACGATGACTTCCCAGACCATGCAAGTACGGTGACCTCGCCGGAGCGCGCCACAATCTCCTCCAGGAGGTGTCCAAGAGCGTCCACTCCTTCACCGTAGTGAGGCCGGATATCAGACTTGAATATGCCAATGAGAGAGTAAGCCACGTCCTCCTCGACGGTCGCGTTGCGCGTTGAAGCGAGACGAAGTTTCTCGCGCACCCCGAGATTGTCTGGAGAGAACTTGGCGATAGCTCCACGGGAAATCTTGATAGCGTCTGCTAGCTCTTGCATGATCTCCGGGGATTCCTTGTGGTTCGCGCCAGTATCGCCGAGGTATGGTTTCCACTTGCAGTCATAGAAAAGGACGACTTTCGGAGCGAGAAGCTCTTGCAAAGTCCAAGCTCGTGTCATCCATAAACAACGTGTAAGGTCCCCGAGATTGGATGGATGCTTTACACCAGCAAGGAATACGAGCGTAGCTGCCGAATCAGCATACCATTTGTACATGGATGTGAGAGATTGATTGAGGATTGAACTTGTAGTCTTGTCGATACAACACGTATCTGACCAGGCCCAATGGTAACCAAGTCTGCGCGTCTCCTTGCAGAAATTGTGCAACTTCTCATTTAATGGTGTGTTGGGAAGCCTCCACACGGATTGGACTTTGTTGACGTCCCGGAATGACGGTTCATTCCCTTGCCATGCGTGAGAAAACATGACGTATCCGAAAAAATTAGCAACCACTCGTAGGATCCGCTCGTTGTCGACTTCTCTCGTCATCGATGAAACGAGTTCTTTGAACGACGGATCAGCCTTGAAGATACGCATCCTCTCAGGACCATCGCAGAGGCAACCAGTGGTGACATCAATGATGACGAGGGGAGCACTTTTGAGCATCCCGAGAATGACAGGATCGATAGCCGCAATCGTTTCGGATGGAGAAATGTAGTTCTTGCGCAGTTCTGTGAAACCGTTACTTGTAGATAGTAAATTCATACAAGAGGTACATACCCCTGATTGCAGGGTCATGGGACTGCTCAATTACGTGCAGCATAGACGTGAAAGCATTAATTGCTCCGTCATACAGTTTCGCTCCATGAAGCGCGACATGTTTGGCATCGTAGCCCCAAGGGCAGGAGGGGTCCGCTTTCACTGCCTGTACAACAATTGTTGAGAACCGACTCATACAAGAAGGATAGTATGCATACTTCGTTCGCATCCCGCAGTGCATCGTCCCACAATCCTTTGGCCGCTCGAGCTCTGCTTCGCTTGATAAGCAGATTTGCGGGACTTGGAGGGCTGAGGGACAACACAGCAGAGTACTGCGTTATCGCGTCGTCATATTTCGCAGATCTCAAGGCTTCATCGCCAACAGGCTCAAGTGTCGTAGTGAATTTTTTGGTGAAGTCTGATGATGGACGATGACGTGCACGTCAACGAGACTAGCAGGTGCAAGACCTACCTGCGATCCAGTCCACCGTTGCTTTGCACACTTGGATCTCTTCATCCGATGTCCTGATGATGTTCACGAGAATCTTCACGGCTTCGATTGTGCGTTCTGCAGCATAGAGGATTTCACACAAACGTTGTTGAGCAACGACGTCGGGTCCATTGAACCTCCGCCCAAATATCTTTCTAAGGGTCAGATTAATAGGTAGTAATGGCAGTAGACCTACAAGCGACATCGTTTTGAGGGGAGGACATTGTTTGTACTTTGGGGCTAGGTCCATCACGCACTCGATCAATGGCATGACACGTTCATAATTTCCCATCTTCATGCACATAGCTCCAAGGACCTGGGGAATGTATCAGCAGGTGATACTTACACAACTGCATCAAGCCAAGTACGTGCCTGGCTGTAAAGGTAGGTGGCCTCGTCATCATTGTCATCAATTGCTCTCGTAGTAAGGTACTCTACACGCGTTATGGCCTCTTCTTGATTTCCGCATTCGAACACAAGGATCGACTGAGTGGAACACAGATCAGTTGTGGGAACGATCTAGATCACCCCCAGGCTCCCGCACCTTCAGTAGTAAGAGAAATCTGATGTCCTGCAGCTCACAGTCATGGAAGGCAAGGTCGAATGCGCATAGCGCACCCTCTCGATTGCCCTTGTCAAGTAGAGCCACTGCCATCGCGATATGGCCGATAGGTGATGACTGAACCTTGAGGGACTTGAGGTGTATGTGAGCGAGCACGCACATAGAGTAATGAGAGAGTAGACTCACCTCCATGGCGTCCTCTATCGCAAGCGTCACATGTTTCAAACGCACTCGTATAAGAGCGCGGGTGGCTAGCACATAGTGGCTAGGACTTGAAACTCTCGTGATTTCCTCTGACAACAACATTTCGGTGTGCGTCGGGTCGTCCTGTGTCCACGATTTCAGGGCTTCGCTACTCCCCTGTACAAGCGGAAGACGGATTGCGGCGGCACGAGACTAGTAGAATGGTTGTCAACGACTCGACCTTCAGGAGGGGAAGTACACTTACACCATCGTCGAAGTACCCCGGAAGGACATCTCTGAGATTGTGAATTGTGATTTTCCCACCTTTGAGTCCACATGCGAGATACCCCCCACTTGGTGAGAGAGCAATACATTTGATCTCTACAGGGTGCTTGATAATGTTACCGATCTGTCTGTGGGACACGCAATCCCATAACGAAACCGATGAACCTGCGGAACATGCAATGAACTTGCCATTCGATACTATAGATGCCCGAGATTGCTCTCCACGGATCAGCCACTCTGAAGACGAAGAGTTGGAAACGTTGAAGCAGGTGACCTTGGTTGTGCTCGCGACGAACAGTTTTTGGCCATCAGATGACCAGGCCAATGGAGTGACCAATAATGATGTGTTGGTTGAACCCTGAGAGTCTGAATCAAACAACATATCACCGTTATGGGTGCTGTAGATGCGGCAACCGCTATCAGACGAGGCGGTAGCAAATCGACCGCCGTCCGGGGAGAATTTGACACCACGGATCTTATAGTGTAGGAGCGGAGGAAGGAGTCGGATACCAGAAGTCGCGCTGAATATCCATACGACGCCGCCACCCGCAGAGGCAATCCTAGTAGAGTCGCTCGAGATATCGATGGCGCATATTCGACTCTTGTGTCCTGTGAAGTCGAGCACTTTTTCATGAGTGGCTGCATTCCAGACGATCACCTTCATTCCATCATCTCCAGACACAATCCACCGCCCATCCCGGGATACCACAATAGAATTGATACAGATCCTTGCTTGCATGAGTGGACCCTGTTGCTGTCCGTCTACAATCTTCCATCGACAAATATCGCCACCATCTCCTCCTACGACCTGACTTTCATCCGCAAAGGTGACTGCGTATACTTCACTCTGACATACAATAGGCTCGATCTGTTTTGAACCTTATATAACCACACAGCAAACTGTCAATATATTGGGCCGCCTCAAACCTCTCTGACAGCTGGTACGCACCCATCGTCGTCGTTGGCAAGCCCGTCAATAGAACCTGTCGTGGGATTTAGAGGGGAAAAGACGTGGACTTCTTGGCATCCAATATATATGTTCTGGATCATTGCACCGCATGGCACATGTTGTGTTCTCCAAGGATTTCGATGAAGATTTTATGGCAGTGCGGCATTATCATTCCAGCAATGATCCCTGGGCCTGATTATGTCCACGCGCCAACAAGTTCCGGGATTTTTGTCTGCATTCATGAGGACACGCATGGAGCGACGGGTAGGCGGAAAAGTGTTGAAGGAAGGCGCAGATGACCCCATCCCAGAAATAAGTCAGCGTATAGATCAACGTGCTCTGCCCCATACTCAGTCCCGACAAACCTCTGAGCTTCTCCATATTATCCCCACATTCGCACATACTCTCAAACTTCCAATTCCTCTCCCATGAAAACAAGGCCTAATCACGCGATGATAACAATCATCCGGGGGGTACTCAATCCGTATCTTGACTAAGCTGTGCATGTGCGCAATTTTTCTCGGATGGCACAGCCTTCCCGTTTAGGGTGTCTTGTTGTCAAGTCGTTTACCTTATTCGGTGCAGTACTTTCGCTGGCAGGGAGTATCGATCGGTACCTCCTTCTCGAGTGTCGTCTGGTGCGTCCATCATTTCTTCTACACCCTCGACCGCCGGCGTTACCTCACCTGCCCTACTTTTCCTCCCTCAAAAACATCGTTATCATCCCATCCGTACTCGACTGCACGCCCTCACGACTACAGGAACGCCTTTGAATAGATGGTGCAGCAGGCGTGACGGCTCCGACGTCATGTTTGGGCTTGGAGAAGAGATGTTTGAGTGGGCCCAAGTGGGGGGTCTGGGTCAGGTGGTAGCTGAGGATGGCCGGGTCAGGGCCGGGAGGGGGAGACCAGTCGGCGCGTCGTCGTCGTCTTCATGGCTTGACACTGGTAATTTTGCCTCAGCTCTATATGCAGCATTGATATCGGGGGTTGTATGGATTCTGACGGTCGTCTCGACATCCATCGGACCACCATCACTTGGCGCACCACCATTCCTTATCATTCTCATCATCACCAACACTGTCCCTCTCATCTACCTCGTAAACCTCCTACCTATATCCCAAACCCACTCTTGTTCCATCCGCAGGCTCACTGCTCTCGCCATTCAGTACCAACGCACTTCTCTTCTTCAACCCTTCCACTATCTGCTTCATCTTAGTTGTCCCTGCTGAAACCGTTCCCCGTACTATAACCGAAGTGCTGCCAGACGCTATACCGAGCAAAGTCTAGCGAGAGGGAGGAAACAGACACCTGTGCATAGTGAAGTGAGTTTTTGTGCCGTTCGTGCTAGGAGACTTGCATTTATTTTGTTTGTTTTGTCACTTCTTCGTGATCAGCTGAATCCATCGCGAGTAACTGTATCCTCAAAACCCAAAGCCGTAGGAGAGGGAAGCAAAGGCAGTAAGTCACCCGGAAGTCGTAAGTCCGCATACCATCATTCTTCCCTGGCATTGTGTGCATCGCGTCGTCGGGTCGACACCTGACGGCCTGAATGCGCCGGGGCCTTTCGTAGATGCGACGGTGCGGAAGTCCAAGTCGTGCCGAGGCAACACTGATCCCTTAGGTCGTTGTAGAGGCGCAGATGACACGTAACGAACCTGTCGCCACTAAGCCTAAATCTCGTTTGACGAAAGCGATGCGGGATGATGCCTAAAGGTGGTGTTGCCAGTTCAGCGGGACACATTAGGTGAGCACCGACACCGTTCGACGATTAAACGCCTTGCTACGAGTGCTACTGCACCTGTAAGGCTGGAGGGTCTACGACGCGGAAGAAAGCCGGGCTTTTCGTAGATGCCAACGGTGAGGAGGCCCAAGTTGTGCTGGGGCAACACTAGTCTCTGAAGTCGTGGCAGACACGAAAGCGACACGTAGCGAACCTGTCGCCACTAAGCGAAGTCCGACGAGACGTACCGGGCCAACGCCGCCACCGTCGACGATTAAACCCCCTGTTACAAACGCTACTGTACCGCTGCCGCCGCCCCGTGAGGCTGGAGGGTCTACGACGCCGAAGAAAGGACGGAAACTAGGAATGCTGTCCCAGAGCGTACGTCTGACCAGGTCACATGAGGCGATGATGACGACGACAACTCGCATGAGACGGAGTATTACAGCGGGTGCTAAAATCGGAGATTCCTTCTGATCGATGTGAGTACGTGTATTACCCCCTTTTCTCCATATAACAGAAGCTCGTTGAGACTTCCTACTTCTGTCATGAACGAGTTTCAATAAAAGCATCTTCAACGTGTCTATTACGTCTGGTTTCTTTAGGATCATCACTCGCCTCGATCCTGCTCCGAGTTTTGAGTGGTTTAGACGGCCTAATATTTGAAGTGCATGGACTTCTCCCTTGCATTCCAATCAAGCTCCACGATTTTACATTCAACTATGACTCTCCTCTCCTCGCATTCTTGATCACATGCCGCTCGGACCCCGACTCGATGCCCATCGTCAACATCCACACTTCATTATTACCCCGCCCTTATTCCGTCACTTGGCGCTACCGATATCAGCACTACACCCGATGAGTTTCGCGTTCAGAGACCAATATCTCCCTCGCCAATCCTCAAAATGATTCTCAACATCTACAGTTTAGGTGAAGTCGTTACAAGTATTGGTTTTTGTGATGACATCGGCGTGTGCGGTCGTTCAGGTACTACCCAGACCAACTGGAATCGTGACGATATTAATTCCACTGAGCCGAATATGTATGTATGGGACATTATCAGGTATCTACCCTATGGGCATATGCTTCACAGAGACGGTTCCCACTCTGCTTATCTCGAACATTGGATATGACGACTGGTAAAGCCACTGGGTATGGCGTTCCTCAGGCTCTTTGCAGCCCTAATCCTAATTTCATGCCCGCTTGTCCACACAGTCCGACATCCCACGCCAAACACCTCCCACTTCAAAGCACTCTTTAACAGGAAAACCAACGAAAACGGTACGAAAAGAAAGGTAGGCGATAACGCGTCACAGGATTTCCAAGACTTTCTTTCGTTTGAATGTTCTTGGAGGTGATATTTGTTCCGAGCCCCGAGATGACGATTTCGTTCTCTGCAGCGACGCTTTTGTAATCTCCATTCCGTTGCTGTAAGAGAATCAACAGACCGAACGACTGTCCAAGGCGAGCAATCATCTACAGAGCCTAGATATAGTCGTCAATCTGAGGCGCGGGGATGGTTTGTAATGGCGAAGAGGTCGCACCTTCATCCGATCCAACGTTGCAACCCGAAAACCGAGTCAGAGTAGGTATGAGAGTCACCTCCCGTCTATAAATTTCTGGCTCAATCTTCATTTCATGAGTCGAAGGTGCGTTCTTCAGTTGCCAATTATACCGCACCATGTCACAAATATGTCAACGTCCATACCCTCAATGACGAGATCCTGATCGACGCCAGGATCACGAAGGGTGCAGTTAGAGGGAGGATCTGGATATAGAAATGCACGATGAAAACAAGAACGTCACGGTATTGCACTATGCGGAGGAGGACCTCGGAAGTCGTGAGGTCCCAGAGAGAGTGTGCTAGTCGACACTCTAGGCGGGTTCGCTAGGTTTGTCTCGTCCCATGGATGGTGTAGGCGTCTTCGATGCAGCCTGGGAACCAGTCGACATACCAACAGGCTCGATGATGTCCTCGCCGCGGCATCTATCCGCAGACTCCACGAACAAAAGGAGCAGTGAGAAATCATACTGGAAATAGCGGTGCGCGAGAGGTTGCAGTTAGCCGTCAAGATATCATGGATGAGAAGGAAGATGTTAATTATGTAGCGGTTAGAAGTGAGGGAGGTAAGCTGTTTCATTTCTTTCGTGTGTCGCAGCGGTATAAGATGAGAAAGCAACCAGTGCAGTATCTATATTTCGTAGTACGAAAGACCCCCTAATCACGTGTTGCAACGACCATTCCAGACGGCATCGTCGCCCTCGTAGTCCTGGTCTTCGCACCTCCACCTCCACCTTCCTCCGTCTTCCCACCCGCCGTAGTACCTCGTCTCGTGCGAGTGATTGCCTGGGCTCTTTATGGCGCATTCTCCGTATCCACCGCCTGGGAACTCACTTCTGGGGCACCTTTTGTAGCTGCTAGCGAACCTGTACCTCTATCTCGTCGTAGACGCCTCCAGCGTTATCGCCCACTGCCGTCACCATCGTTTTGTCGTTGTCGTCGATGGTAAAGTAGGACCTGTAACAGGGGGTTTAACCTTCGACGATGTCAACGTTCATCTAGTACGTCCCGCCGGATCAGTAACGCCACCTTCAACTTCATTCTCACTTCGGTTTCGTCACGGTCGTCCGCATCCTTCCCGACGCAGGCCGGCCTTCTTCAGCAGCATGACCTACCGTATCGAGTGGGCCATTATCAACATCGTCAACAGTTTGTTGAGCAGTGGTCTCGCGATGTGTTATGAGTACCCGACGGAGCGTAAAAGGACGGAGGATTAATGGTACGGCATGAGCAACATATGTGGCGATATCGATAGAGGTATGATGAAGATGACGGTGCGTGTGGTAGTGGCGGTTCAGTAGATAGATAGTGAATACCATTGATTCTCCATCAACTTTACGGTACCATAAAGGATTTGAGGGTCTGCAGACAACATTGAAAGACTGCAGAGCCCGGGCTGTCAGGGCCGCTACTCCACGATGTATGTGTACGAGTATCACATGCGGTAATTGAGGGGGGAATTATAGGGAGGGTGCACCAGAGAACACCCATGCACCAACTTCTGGTATTTCTCACCTTGTTATGACTAGCCTTAACACTGTCGTCATTCATGACACATGAGTAAGAGCACATCACCAACTCAGCCTCAAGTATTGACTATAATTATGAGCACTTTTCTCAGAGGCTCCGTGTTCCTTTCCATGTAAGTAAACCAATGAGAACAACACGAAAAGAAAAAAAGCGATAAAGGACGAAAGGAAAACCAAATTTAAACCGAAAGCAGCTCAGGCCAAACCCTACCCATAGGTCACCGGATTTTCAAGACTTTCGCCCGAATATTCTTGGGGGTGATATCGGTTCCAAGTCCAGAGACGACAATCTCGTGGTCTGCAGCTACTCTCTTGTACTCTCCATTCGGCTGTCGTGCAAGAAGCAAGGCATTGAACGGCTGTGCGAGGCGAGCAATCATTTGTAGTGACTGCGTATAGCGGCCAACTGGATGTGCAGGGACAACGTGCAACGACGCAACCCCATCCGACCCAGTGTTGTAATCCAAATCTGAGTCAGAGTCAACATCAGACTCCGAGTCATCTCCCCAAGTAGCCCCACTAATCCAACCCTTGATATAACTGATCCATGGATGCGCGAAGACGAATCTCTGCGGCTTGTCCAGCGGGAGATCGTCTGTGGTCGTGAACTCGACGTTTCCAAGCCCTGATACCTCCGTGTGATACAGCTTCTCACTGCTTCCACATATTTCTTGCATAGTGAGTTCTCGGACAGGGAAGACAATGCATGGAAGACGTAAACGTCGGGTCGTAAAACTGGCAGCTTCAAGGGAGTTGATCCGTTGATAGACTCTCAGACCTTCAGGCTTGAGCACTTTTTTACGCAATTTCGTGACGCACATGTTCATTTCTTCCCCTTCGAGTGACGGAGGGCTGTAAGGAGTTTGGTTGTAAACCGAAATGGAAGCTGGGAGACAGCTATTGTAGGACGATGACTTCCCTGACCACGCAAGCACAGTGTCCTCGCCGGAGCGGGCCACAATCTCCTCCAGGAGATGCCCGAGAGCGTCATCGACCCCTTCACCGTAGTGAGGCCTGATATCAGAATTAAATATGCCGATAAAAGAGTACGCGACGTCCTCCTTGCGCTTCACCTGACGTGTAGAAGCGAGACGAAGTCTCGCGCGCACCCCGAGATTGTCTGGAGAAAACGTGGCGATGGTTCCGCGGGAAATCTTGAGAGCGTTTGCTAGCTCTTGCATGATCTCCTGGGATTGCTTGTGGTTTGGGCCAGGATCACCGAGGTATGGTTTCCACTCGGATCATAGAACAAAATGACTTTCGGTGCGAGAAGCTCTTGCAAAGTCCATCCTCGTGTCATCCATGCACTACGTATAAGGTCCCTGGGCTTGGACGGATGCGCCACACCGGTGAGGAATACGAGCGTGGCTGCCGAATCCGCATACCATTTATACATAGATGTGAGAGATTGATTAAGGATGGTGCTCGTGTTCTGGTCGATACAACACGTATCTGACCACGCCCAATTGTAACCAAGTCTGCGTGTTTCCTTGCAGAAATCGCGCAGCTTCTTATTTGAAGCCGTGTCTGGAAGGTCCCAAACGCATTCAACGTCCTGGAACAATGGTTCTTTCCCCTGCCATACGTGCGATAGCATGACGTATCTGAAAAAAACTGCAATTTCTCGCCGGATCCGCTCATTGTCCAGTTCTTTCGTCATGGACAAAACAAGGTCTGCGAACGTCGAACTAGCCTCGAAGACATGTTTCCACTCAGAATCGTCACAAAGGCGACCAGTGTTGACATCGATGACGACAAGAGGACAACTTTTGAGGATTTCGACAACAGTAGAATTGATACGCGCGAGTGTCTCGTCTGGAGAAATGTAGTTTTTGCGCATAGTGTCATACAGGAGGTACATACGCTTGATTGCAGGGTCACGAGATTGTTCGATGACGTGCAGCATTAACTTGAAAGTCTTGATCGCTTCGTCATACCGCTTCGCTCCATGAAGCGCCACGCACTTGGCTTCATAGCCCCAAGGGTAAGAGGGGTCCGCTTTCACTGCCTACACAAAAACATGTATTAGGGAACGAAGACATACAAGGACATCATGCATACGTCGTTCGCATCCTGCAATGCATTGTCCCACTTTCCTGCTGTAGCTCGAGCTCTGCTCCGCTTGATGAGCAGACTTGCAGTACTAGGAGGACTGAGGGGTAGCATATCAGAGTACTGTACTAATCGGGCGTCAAGCTTTGCAGATCCGAAGGCTTCATCAACAACATGCTCAGGCGTCATATCGCATTTGTTGGAGAAATCTGACGACAGACATTAACCTGCAGATCAACCAGACTAGCGGTTACAGTACGTACCTGAGACCCAGTCCACAGTTTCTCTGCTCCCCAGCGTCTCCCCGTCTGATGCCATGAGGATGTTGCGGATAATCTCCACGGCTTCGGCTGTACGTCCGTCAGCACATAGGGATTCACATTGACGTTGCCGGGCAACGATGTCCAGTCCATTGAAACTCCACCCAAATATCTTCTTTGAGGGTCAGATTAATAGGTAGTAACGGTAAATTACATACGAGTGATATCGTCTCTAGGGGAAGCCATTGTTTGTCCCGTGGAGCTAATTTCTTCGCACGCTCGATCAACGGTATCGCACGTCCGTAATGTCCCGTCTTCACGTACGTAACTCCAAGGACCTACGGGGTGTATCAGCAGTGATACTCACACACGTCTGCACGACACGAAGCACGTGCCCAGGTGTAAAGGTAGATGGCGTCATTGTCATTGCCATCGTCTGCTCTTGTGGCAAGGTACTCCATGCGCGTTATGGCCTCTTGTTGGTTTCCGGATTCGAACACAAGAATCAACTGAGGGCAATGTAAATTAGTTGGTGAGAACGATATAGATCACTTCACGCACCTTCAGTAGTAAGAGAAATCTGATGTCGTGCAGCTCACAATCATGAAAAGCAAGGTCGAATGCACATAGCGCACCCTCTCGATTGCCCTCGCCAAGTAGAGCAACTGCCATCGCGATATGGCCAACAGGCGATGGCTGAACCTGGAGGGACTTGAGGAACATGCGAGTGAATGTGCGCATGAAGTGGTGAGAAAACAGACTGACCTCCTTTGCATCTTCTATTGCAGGGGCCAAATGTTTCAAACGCGCTCTTACAAGAGCGCGATTTGCTAGTACATAGTGGCTAGGACTTGACGCACTCGTGATCTCCTCTGACAGTAGCATTTCGGTGTTTGTCGGGTAGTCTTGTGTCCATGATTTGAGGGTCTCATCACTCATTCGCACGAGCGGAAGCTGAGAAGCATGGACGTACCAACGGTTTGAGGCGTTATGCAGGGCACGAGGATAGTGTGACGATTGTTAGCGACGCGAGATTCATGAGTGGACGCACACTTACACGACAGAAATACTCAAGCGGGAGAACATCTCTGAGATCGTGAATTATGATTTTCTTACTGTTTAGTCCGCATGCGAGATACCCGCCGCTCGGCGAGAGAGCAACACACTCAACGCTCGAGGTGTGGTTGATAGTATCAATCTGCTTGTGGGACTTGCAATCCCATAGCGAAACAGATGAGCCTGCGGAACATGCAATGAACGTGCCGTTGGATGCTATAGATACCGAAGAACGAGTTTCATGCATATGGATCGGCCATTTTGAATAAGAAGAGTTGGAAACATTGAAACAGGTGATTTTGCGTATGCTTGCAACAAACAGTGTCTGGCCATCAGGCGACCAGGCCAGCGGAGAGGCCTGCCACATACTGGCTGAACCTTTACCTGAATTGACCAAGGTATCGCCACTGTGAGTACTGTAGACACGGAAACCTACCCATGAGGCGGTAGCAAATCGACTGCCATCAGGGGAAAACTTGACATCACACACGTTATCGTGTGGGAGGGGAGGAAGGAGTCGGTCACCAGAAGTGGCGCTGAATATGCGCGCGTTGATTTTATCCGCGGAGGCGATTTTAGTAGAGTCGCTCGAGATATCGACGGCGTATACTTGATCCTCGTGCTCCGTCAATTCGCGCACTTTTTCGTGAGTGGCTGCATTCCAGATGATCACCTTCCATCCATCGTCTCCGGACACGATCCATCGCCCATCCTGGGAAACGACGATAGACAAGACACTGCCGCTCGCTTTCATGATTGGACACTGTTGTTGTCGGTCTTCGATCTTCCACTGATGAATATCACCATTGTGATATCCTCCTACGACTTGACTTTCATCTGTAAAGGCGACTGCGAAGACGTCGCCCCGAAATGCAATCTCAACCGGTTCCACAACTTAACGCATCACAAATTGTCAACCGCGCCACCTAAGCCTTTCTGACTGCTGGTACCTACCCATCGTTGTCGTTAGCAAGACCGCTATCGCAGCCTGTCCTTGAGTTCAGAGGGGAAAAGAATGACGCTTTGTAGGCTTACCCGCGACAGCCAATATATGATCTGTACGTTCCTCAAGCTATCGATATAGATCTGTGCACTGGATCAAAATCACATCGTGTTCTTCAAGATCAGCATATTTAGAAGCGCAGAATCATCATTTGATTACACACTTCCACAGTCTCGACGATTTCGTCTGGACGACTCGAGGTGATGTATGGAGCGAGGGTTAACGGAAACATACCGGAGGAAAACGTGATGATGTATTGAACATACAGATAGGAGGTATCCAGAAAAATATCCAATCCAGCACATGCATCACTGCCCTCTGCCCTGTACTTGGTCTTGGGGCTTCCCCATGTCCTTGCTCTCGTCGACACCCCTCAAACCTCCACTTCTTCTCCGAATCCTGCTCACAAATCCGAGGCCTCATGCAAGGATAGAACACCTTCGGGTTACACCACTTCGTCCATCAGCAGCCCAGTCAACACGTGCATTACCCGTGTCCGACGGGAGAGGTAGGATGTGATACGGCAGATGGCCATGTCGCCAACGAACATGCCTCGCAGTTCGATAAGGGCAAACGTGCGATAGAAGTCCTCTTCGCTGCGTATACCCGTGAAGATGCCCCGGCCTCTCAGGCCATCCAGATTCAGGGTGTATGCCCATTCAATATCTGAGTGGATCGCTTCTTGACTCCACTCCAGTTGGCACCCCGACAAGGACCCCGAAAACCGGTACACAAAAGTCGTTGCCAAAGGACTGTTGAGCCCGTCGTAACCTGCACAACGAATAGTAGTGAACTATAAACCTGTTCAGTGACCGAACTAGACCCCAAACTCCCCAAGTTCTCCCAAGAACCAGCCCAAAGTAGCAGTAATGCAACCAGGGTGACTGCCCACAGCCAGCAGGCCGAGTCAACCAACCTCAGCCAAGCTGGCCCCAACCCCTCCAAATGAAGGGTCCACCCAACCAGCCACCAGAAGTAGTACGCTCCCTCTGGAAGACATAATCAACAGTTCAGACGAACAAGTCAAGGATGCCCAATCAGGCAGAAAGTTTTTGGACAGAATCCAATATACCATCCCAGGTGAGCCAACAACAGCAGAACAAATCTCCCAGGCCCTCTTCTACATCACCCAGATGAAAGGAGTCACACCTATGATAAGATCAGCAATCCAGTCAGCAGCCTACCTGGTCCTAGAGCTATCAGCATTGACCACCAAGCCATAGTAAAAGATGTATCCTCGAAGCTGGAACAATCAGTAGTGGCCACAATCTCCCCCCAGATAGCCAGAATCCTGTCAGTGGCCAATACCCTCAATGATGTCAGGGACAAAATGGAGATGAGCATTACCAGCATCCCCAAAAACATAGGGTATGCCCCAGACCACAAATCACAAGCTGACCCCACCATTTTAGACACTCGCATCCAATCCCTGATGGCTGACACAAGCTCCATCAAGGAAGTGATAGATGACCTCAAGGTGCTGGCCAAAACTCAGCCTAACCTGGCACCCACCCCCTACTGGGATGCACTCATCTCCCAACACAACAATGCGACTGTGGAAACACAGGCACAAGCGACGATGAATGTAGCAAGAGCACACGCAGCAATCAAGGAACACCAGATCCTCCTTGACCCTGAATGTGATCACCCCATAATCAAAGGCAACATCTCGAAAGAAGACCTCATCAAGCTCATCAAACAAGCATTGGAGACCTTGGAAACAATCGACAGACCTAAGCTGCAACTCAAGTCTCTCATGCGACTCCAGAACCAAGGCATCGTCATCGAACTAAACAGCCAAGAAGCCATGGAATGGGTGAGAAACCCTCCAAACAAGTTCCTCTTCATGGAAGAACTTGGCAGCAAGATCAGGATCAAGGACAGACAATATCACATAGTAGTTCCTTTCTTCCCCGTATCTACTGACATAACAGACCCGACCATGTTATGAGAAATAGAAAGCGAGAACAACCTCCCTGCCAACATGATAGGCAATGCCAAGTGGGTCAAAGACCCAACTAAACAAAGCAGACAACAACAAGTAGCTCATGTGCTGCTCTTGTTGACAACTCCTGAAGCAGCGAACGAATTACTCAAGGATGGATGCTATGTGCAGTTAGACCAGCTATGCCCACACAAGGACAAGAAGGAACCAATGAGATGCATGAAATGCCAGCACTTCAGACACATGGCCAAGGAATGTGCCCACCATGAAGACACATATGGCACATGTGCAAGAAACCACTGCAGTAATGCCTGCGACTCCCCCCATCTCCCCTTCTGCATAGTATGTCAATCTGACTCACACCCCAGTTCAGACAGGAATTGCCCAGAATTCATCAAACGATGCAATGCTATGGATGACAAAATGCCAGAGAACAACATGCCATACTTCCCAATGGAAGAGGCCTGGACACAAGTCCTACTCCCACCACACTCAACAGCACTGATCATCCCAACCAGACCCCTGACACAGTCAATTCAACCGAGACCCAGAAATGCAGGAATGCTACGACAAACCACATTAGGCGAAGCAATGATGATACATGACAACACCCAAAGACAAGGACTCCCCATGTGAATTCAAGGAGGCCACAGAGGACCCCCAGTAACCCAACATAGACGCCCACCCCCGGCGAACAACCTCTCCACTCCCACTCCAACCCCATCTACACAAGAACTCACCACTAATGTAGTCAACGAGCCAGATGAGACGAACCCTCCCAGAAACCCCCTCAATGTCTAATACATCAACACGCAAACAAAACCCATTATGACTTAGAATTTGGCAACAAAATCTCAACAACTCTAGGACAGCAATTTTCTCATTGATCAACACAAAGGTAGCAGAAGAAAGAGATATTATAGCCCTACAAGAACTGCTGGTGGACCAGTTAGGAAACACTAAGTCGAACTCAAAGTGGAGAGTCGTGGACCCCACACACAAGCTAACCAAAGGGGAATGGCCACGAGCAGTAACATTTATAAACACAAAAATAAGCACTAATGCATGGGAACAGGTAGACTTCCTGTCAGCAGACATAGTAGTGGTGAAAATCAAGACCTCATCAGGCACGTGCACCATCTTCAACATGTACAATGACTGCAAGCATGACCGCACAGTGGAAACCTTGGAACAGTTCTTGAATGCAAACATAGTGATTGTATGGCCAATGGAAGACGACCACATGATGTGGCTAGGAGACTTCAACAGACATCACCCATTATGGGATGAACAACGCAACCACCATCTGTTCATGACAGCAGCATTAGAGGCATCGCAGAAGATCCTAGACCTGGTTGCTGACTATGGGATGACCCAAGCGCTGCCAAAAGATGTCCCTACACTGCAGTCCACAAGTACAGGGAACTGGACTCACCCGGACCACATAGTTCAGTCAACCATGGTCCTGAAACTGGGTCACCCGCCCTGTACATTTTGGCCTAAAGGTGGGACTAGCTGGTGTCGGCCGACCAGCCCTGACATAGGGTTGGCTGGATGGCCCACCTACCTGAAAGTGGAGTCGGCTGACCCAGCTGGGGGATGCCCCATCACCCTGAAAGTGGGGTCGGCCTACATGGCTGGTGGATGGCCCACCTACCTGAAAGTGGGGTCGGCCAACCCAGCCTGGGGATGCCCCATCACCTTGAAAGTGGGGTCAGCCTACATGGCCAGGGGATGGCCCACCTACCTGAAAGTGGGGTCGGCCTACATGGCTGGTGGATGGCCCACCTACCTGAAAGTGGGGTCGGCTGATCCAGCCTGGGGATGCCCCATCACCCTGAAAGTGGGGTCAGCCTACATGGCTGGGGGATGGCCCACCTACCTGAAAGTGGGGTCAGCCGACCCAGCTGGGGGATGCCCCATCACCCTGAAAGTGGGGTTGGCCTACATGGCTGGGGGATGGCCCACCTACCTGAAAGTGGGGTTGGCCGACCCAGCTGGGGGATGCCCCATCACCCTGAAAGTGGGGTCGGCCTACATGGCTGGTGGATGGCCCACCTACCTGAAAGTGGGGTCAGCCTACATGGCTGGTGGATGGCCCACCTACCTGAAAGTGGGGTCGGCCGACCCAGCTGGGGGATGCCCCATCACCCTGAAAGTGGGGTTGGCCTACATGGCTGGTGGATGGCCCACCTACCTGAATGTGGGGTTGGCCGACCCAGCTGGGGGATGCCCCATCACCCTGAAAGTGGGGTCGACCTACATGGCTGGGGGATGGCCCACCTACCTGAAAGTGGGGTCAGCCGACCCAGCTGGGGGATGCCCCATCACCCTGAAAGTGGGGTTGGCCTACATGGCTGGGGGATGGCCCACCTACCTGAAAGTGGGGTTGGCTGACTCAGCTGGGGGATGCCCCATCACCCTGAAAGTGGGGTCAGCCTACATGGCTGGGGGATGGCCCACCTACCTGAAAGTGGGGTCAGCCGACTCAGCTGGGGGATGGCCCACCTACCTGAAAGTGGGGTCAGCCGACCCAGCTGGGGGATGCCCCATCACCCTGAAAGTGGGGTCAGCCTACATGGCTGGTGGATGGCCCACCTACCTGAAAGTGGGGTTGGCCAACTGTCCTGGTGATGTATGCCACTCTTCATTGGTGTGATCACTTTATTATTGGCATGGCATTGGCAGATACTTATTTATCATTCCCACATTTTTTCAAGCATGTGCTAAAATCATTGCATGGTATTCCAAGACTGATGGCCATTGTAGTGGTATTTACAGCAGGTTAGATGGAATATTAGAGAGTAAGTTGTAGCACTGCAGGCAAGGGCCCGACGACCTTCCCACTAAGCTGAGCTTCAAATTCACAGTCGACGAAAAATTTGAAGAGCGCTCAACAGGTGTAATGAAGCATGCAGGAACTTGTTGATAGTCTGGAACTTTTCAACTGTCTATTTACCGAAAATGTGACAAGTTCAAACAGACATAAGTGGGCCCCAATGGAATATATGAATTCGAAGGCTGAACTGTGAAACCAGTGGTCTAACCCAGAGCGTTTGTTTGAAAATGTGGGACTGCCTCATAGGATCCCTCGTCAGGCATAGAACTTGTCATTGTAGTCACAAAAAATGACCTCCTCAAAATCCTTTGTACTTTGAATTTAGCCACTCATCATGAGTGACCTTATACTTGCGCCACACTTGAACTAACTGTGATTATAGACGGGTTCTGTTCCCGAGAATGCATTGTGAAGTACATACTGAGATCTTCGTTGCATACTTTCAGTTTCATATGTGATGTCTGGGCAACACCTCGAGCCACGTATCTTGTGCAGATAATGACAAGCCATCTTTTGCTGTACTAAGGCTGATGATAGACAGAGAACTTGAAGTTCGGGTAACGTTTCAAGGCCTCTGTGGACATGCTCATTGTTTCTCATTGTGCACGCATTGTGACCATCTATTCTGCACGCTGTTTTTGCAGCGCGCCGCTAAGAGCTGATCTGGTGCCGCTGCAGCTCCATCGCTGGTTGCTGCCCATGCGCGATAATGCTACTACAACATAATCCTGTTCGCGGACAGACCTGCCACCGCCAGTAACGTCTATCTCCAATCCTACAGTCGTTACCCATGTATAATGTATATCAACGTACATTGCTCTTGGCGGTCATACAGGCACACATACATAATTGTTGATAGTCACACCAGCACGTCTTATCAAAGGTAAATTATTTCCGGAATCTGCTCTTCCTCGTCCTGCAATTTTTTCCGCAAATATTCGATCACGCTCAGAGCGGCTCGATGAACTACTGCGGTGAGAGTGAGGCGCAAATCCCTGGGGTGCAATTGTAAGAGGCGTGCAATCAACATTTCTGCGTCACAGGAGACAGAGATCAACACCAGCTGCCAACCATTGGCAACGCTATCAGCTATCAGATCCCAATGACAAAACAACACTCACCTTGTAGACATTCCGTACACAGTAGGCAATAAACAAGAAGCCACCAATAATCCCAAGTACGACAAGCACCCGAACCCTCATCTCCACTAATGAGCGAACAGCACCCTTCAGGGCGAGATTCCGAGTCCAAAGGTTCAGCTTAACGGCCCTCCAAGACCTTGAAAGCACTACTCAAGGACCATTAATGCGTTCCATAGACCTTGAGACCTCTTACCATTATTCTTACATTTCCATACCTTGATGTAAGTGTCTCCCGCAGTTTCAGCAGTTGCAGTAGCAATTACGGTACTACTGGAGTAATCAAAAGTCTAACGCACGCTGCTCAGTGGCCTGAGAACACAAATGGATCATGTGACACACTGCGACAGCTTGCACAATGCACCCTGGGGTGAAGGTCAAAAACAACTTCCGCAGACGAGGTGTTTTAACGTACCCTCATGGTCTAACAATTGGAGGGGCTCCCCTGACGGGACTTCCCAGATACGAACATCCCTGTCAGAAGAACCACTGACAACAGCGGCGCCGTCCCGGAGCCAGGACACTTGCACCGGAATGTTTTTTTCCTCTGAGGGTGGTGGATGTTTGAGACGTATATCAGGGTGAGACCGTCCTAGAGAATATATGTCAACACCATCACCCAAATTTGTCAGGGCAATGCATTTCTTGTCAGATGAGAGCACAGCATGGCCGCTAGCACAGTCTTCAAAAACAGATCTGCAGAACGATGGCTTTAGCACTTACACAATTTGATGACTATGGATGGGATTAATCTGCCAACGTTGTTCGAGAGAGCCAATGTCCCAACAGCTAACATGAGAGTTGAACATTTCAGCACCTGATATATCAAGTCAGAAACACTTACACCACGCCATGGTTGAGGTAGGCAACGACCAACTCAGTCCCTCTCTCCCTAAATGCAAGCGCTCGACCTCGTATCCTCTTGTCAGGTTGCTCGGTCATAAGTGGCAGTTCGCTTGGTGGCGGGAAGATCTTGAAAGTAGCATATTTATCTAGAAAACGTCAATATTGCTCTTTAATATCTTAAATGCAACGCACAGGCGACCTCTTTCGCGATGTGGATTTCGGAGCCTAGAGCAATAGCGACGTAACCACTATATTCATCGACAGTGAGTGTAAAAACTGGGGCTTTGGTGCCAGTGAGAATAGAACTAGTTGATTCTTGTGTCTATCAGTATGGTTAGTTGGTTCGTTCATAGACTCAGTCGTGTCCTACCTCCGAGTTTTCACAAATGGCTAGTGCACCATCGGAGCAACCGACAAACAAGCGATACATATGTCGAGGATCCCATGTAAGGCTGAGGATAGCAGAATGAAAGGCAACGCGGTACATCAGAGCACCACTGAGTGGCTCCCATATGATAACGCTTCCATCCTCACTTCCACTTGCTAATCGACTTCTGGTTGGAGAGAAGGCAAGAGAATTGATAGAATCAGTATGGCTATTCAAAGTATGCTCAGGTGCAAATGGGAGGAAGGGTTTCATTAGCCAAGGGGTGAATGGTGCGGTGTACCAATGGTGGGCAATTTGGGACGACTTCGAATATGGAAATCTCATTATGTATGAACATACACTAATTTGGTTTGACTAGTCCGAGGTGTGCCGCTGGAACGAGTAGCCTGAGTGTAGACTAGGAGACTTCGCGCCCGCATTAATGTGTATAATGATAAAGCCAGCTGGCTTCCCAAGACCGAAAGTCTGACATTGGCAATGACTCGCCTTCATAGCATTTCATCTCATTTTTACATATTGCAAGTGTTAAATCCGTAACCTATGACTATGCAGACCAGGATCCTGTAGTCTAAGCCCAGTTCCTAATGATATCGTGTAAGGGAGTCGTTGGAAGCCATTGAGTACCTACTAAAATGAATATACTCAATACTAGGGCAAAGAAAAAGTCGAAGAGACATCATTGCCCCCACATAAGTAAATTGTCACGACTGTCTACCGTAATATTTTCCTTCGGGCTCTCACTGTTATCAACAAACTGAGGGAATACTTATCATGAGAATTTGTGCAGCAATATTGAGAGGACTAGTGCTTACCCCAGTCGACCATACTTGAAGAAGTACTCGGTCACTAGTGCTTGAAGACCCACTGGCAATAAAGTGCTTGTCGACCTGAGGCGAGCTATACTATCTACCCGCATCAGGTGTATGCAAAAGGTAGAAAGATAGTGTGTGACGTACGCTAACAACTTGTACCGCATGAAGCTCTGTGTGCGATGTGAGCGATAGTTACAAACATGGGCACTTAGAGAACATACCTGGGCCATGGTGTAGAACCTGAGCTAGTTGACCAGTGTTAATATCCCACAACAATACTTGGCCATTATCGGTACCCACTTCAGGTAACCCTTTTCTGTAAGCATTTAGGCTGAATAGTTTCTCCAAACCATTCAAGCTAAATGCCTCTCAGACCAAGGTCATCCCAGGGACATCCACTCATGTCCCAGGGCCAAGCATGGTTCTAGGCCCTGGGGTAGATGGGATTTCCCATGTTCCCTGCCCTGGGATTTGCAATAATTTGGGATATCCCATTGGTGCCTTAGGTGTCTGGGGTCCTTAGCCCAAAAAGTGCAGCCATATTAGCATTACAATTCTTGCTTCTGAGAGAACACTGCTATCATGATCAGGCAACATCATGTCCATAATATATGTGTGAAGCAGGGAAAATAATTTGGCAAGCCATACCTTGGAACACCCTCCACAATCATCACCAGCAACCAATGAATTCCTCATGTGACAATTAGTAATATGCAAAAGAAGCAATAAGCAGGACATAGATTTACAACAAGATGATTTATGGTACTGTAGTAGTAGCATGTGGGCCACCAAATGTCCAGTACAGTCCACTCACCACATCAGAATGATTGATTGCCATTTCACCCTGCATTCTGCATTATGATCAACCTCCATTCTGGTGCAGTACTGGACAGATAACATTGCATGATGATTCAATTCCTCCAGACTGCACATTCAGTTGCACTGGATACCTTTGCTTTGAGGCTGTTGTGAGACATCCCATATACACCAGTGAAAGCAAATGGGATGACCCATGGCAGTCTCAGAGGCTACTATGGGACATCCCATCTACATCTTTAAATGCAAGTGGGATGTCCCATGACAGCCTCAGAGGCTATGGTGGGACATCCCATATAAATCTCTGAAGGCAAGTGGGATGTCCCATGGCAGCCTCAGAGACTATGGTGGGATGTCCCATGGCAGTCTCAGAGGCTACTATGGGACATCCCAGCTACATCTCTGAAGGCAAGTGGGATGTCCCATGTCAGCCTCAGAGGCTATGGTGGGACATCCCACCAGCACTTGGGATGTCCCATGTCAGCCTCAGAGGCTATTATGGGACATCCCATCTACATCTCTGAAGGCAAGTGGGATGTCCCATGACAGCCTCACAGGCTATGATGGGACATCCCATCTGCATCTCCAAAGGCCAATGGGATGTCCCATGCCAGCCTCAGAGGGCCCATTCCAACCTCACCCACCATGTAGTCTGACCCATCTCAGATGAGCATGCCATGCTTCCTCCTGGCACTCTCCCACCACTCCAAACACCTACTCACACTCTCCAAAAATCACCAGAAGTATAACAAATTTTGTGTAGCAGTGACTGTTTGTCCTGATACCAAAATTGTATTGTACAGGTACTTGATTAACAAATGATAGTAGTGTCTGTATTCTGGACTACCAGAGGTGAAGTGTGCTTGATTAGCACATGTGTAGCATTCCACTCTGTTGACTGCCAAATGTAGGGTAGTTGATTAGGAAATGTCTAGTAGGGTCCAGTTCCTTGACTACCAAAGGTGTGGTGTGTACCTGATTTAGCAAATATGTAGCAGTACACATTTTGGACCACAAAGTGTGGTGAAATTAATTAGTTAAAGTGTAGTGTGGTTGATTAGTAAATGTGGCTACCCAAGGGTCCAAAGTTGATTAGCAAATGTATGGTAGTGACCACATTTTTTGACTACCAAAGTGTAATGTAGTTGATTAGCAAATGTGTAGTAGCAACCAAATTTTCTCACTATCAAAAATGTAGTCTACTGGATTAGCAAAAGTGTAATAGACACTACTAGGAATATCCTAATTGATTTTTGCACATTTGACTACTGAACAAAGTGTACACTTCATTAGCAAACATGTAGTCTGCATTTTTCACTACCAAAGTGTAGTGGACACTACTTGGAATGTCCTAATCAATTTTCGCATTTTTGACTACCAAACTGTAGTGGGCACTACTAGGAATGTCCTAATCAATTTTCACATCTTTGACTACCAAAAAAAGTGTACAATCCATTAGCAAATGTGTAGTAGTACCCATTTTTTGCTACCAAAGTGTAGTGGGCACTACTTGGAATGCCCTAATCAATTTTTGCACTTTTGACTACTGAACAAAGTGTTGTACACTTCATTTACTTTAAATGGAATGAAATGTAGTTTAAAACATGCTCTCTGCAATGTTGAAATTCCTATGTGAATTGATTTGGCCAGTCTTGAGATATCAGCATGGCTTTAGGTTTTGGCTCAGCTCAAGTACAAATGACTCAAATGGAATATCTCAAGCCTGAGAATTGTTTGATTCCTTATTGTAAATATTTTTTCTTCTGATAGTCACACCCAGCAGCTGCCAAGTTTAGACTGGGTACATGTCCATTAAACCCACAGGAGATGAAATAAAAAAATGCTGGCTTGGAACTGTTGCAACACTAGCTGCCCACTGAGGTGCACTGTAAGAAAGGAAAATAAAGGTTGGGGGGAGAGTGAGAAGTCTGAAGGGGGTGAGTTTGGCCAAAGGGACTCCTATAGCCTGAAGGGAGGTAGTAGAATAGTGTCTACTGGCAATGTGGGAAAGTTAGAAAGGAGCAAGGTCACTCTCAACCTTCTCAAACTCAAGTCTCATCTGGCAACTTGTCTATGATAGTTAGGATTTAGAAAACTAAGTACATAGCTAGGTAATATTATAATCAATAAAACCTCACACTAAAGTAACAAAAAATATAATAACTAGAAAAGCAAGTGAACAATATGAGAAACAAAGAATGAAGGTAAATTCCCCTAGTAGGGAAAATCCATTCCCTATATCTCCCCATCACTTAGATATCAACTGTCCTCAGTTGAGGTTCACTGTTGAACAGTAGGGGGGAGGAGAGAAGGGGAGAGCACTGTGACATAACAGGTCAGGTGATCAACACGAAACAGTAGAAAACAACCGGGGACATGAGGGTGAACACAGTAAAAAAAGAACTGCATGAATCGGTCAATCCGTTCCTGAGATATTGGCAAAACTGTGCAGACCACTCCCTACGAGCAAAGAATTCGAATATCTCTGCAACTGTTGCACCAACCATGACTTAATGGACATCGTTCGAGAGCCCTTCGAGGGTAGAATAAGGTCCCCGAAAAGCGAGAGGTACGGCAGTGGAATGCGGGAGATATTTTGTATGGTGTCGTATGGTGATGAGGCAGGGGGAGGAGAATGGATCGCCAAATGACAACCGTGGGGCCAGTGGACACGAAAATTTGGGAGGCAATTCTACGCGAATGGGAGAGCTCGGTGCAAAAGGAATCTCACCGATCGGACCGTCCGAACCTGAGTTATCGCCAAAGTTGTCTCGTACCCCTCCAGAGGCAGGCTCGGCCCTACCTCGAGAACGGCTGCATAGAATTTGATGATATAGCAGTCAACAGGGTTGGCTTCGCGAGGAGAACACAGCTTCCGATTTGCGAGAGGAACGGCCGAGAAACGAGGGGGATAAGCCGCCAGGAACGAATGCCAGTATGCCTGAACAAAGAAATGTAGATATCTCTTGAACCGCTGAGCGCGTCACCGCAAAGCAAATACCACCAGATAGCTGCGAGCAAGTAGTACAACTGTGAAAAAAACCGAAAGGCCCGGCACGAAAGCGGGCGAGATACGCCGTCCTGACCTGCCCAACCCTGTTTGAACACAAAAGCTCAAATTACTTCAGAACCGTGAATGCGCGCGCTACGTCTTGTATATCGTCTGGTAGGGCTCGTCTAGTAGAGTCACGTCTAAAAAACGCGAACGATTCGGATGGGAATTGCATGAGTTATGCCCCAAACACGGTAGGGGGTAGGAGGAAGGATATGCGCCGACGAATAACGGCTTAGCGCGGTGACACAAAACGCAGGGGAATATTCAAGAGGAGTGTTAAGAGGCTTGAGAACGAAGAAACACAAAGGACCGCACACCCAATCCTGAATTATTCCACTTTTTGTCCTACAGGGCCTTTCTCCAGACAATAGCAGATATCTGCAGAAGCGCTGAGGCTGACGCGACGAAAAATATATCGTTCGCAAGGTTTCATCGAGTAGGATAAGGATCTCAAAAAGCGAGAGGTCAGGCGTGATGGTTCTCGAGAAAACGCGTGTACAAACTTGGAGGGAGCAGGAGGGGTAGGGCGCCGACAGTTAACGGCTGAGCGCTATGATACCAAAAACAGGGGACAGGTAGAGTGAAGTGTAAGGAGCACAAAGAAAAAGGAATCGACTCAATAGGTGTTCCCATTCCCAAGAAATGCTCTAAACCATCCAAATACACCTCTATCCACAAAAACAGCTATATCTCCACAACGGCAGCAGTGACTGCGATGCGAAAAGTACAATTTGAAAGGTCTTGTCAAGTGGAATCATAATCCAAATTCACGAGAGGCTTGACGCGTCGGTGGTTGAGATATCGCGCTCGGAACGTCAGGGGGAGGGGGAAAGGGTGTATCCAAGCCCAAAGATATTCATTAAAAACACATAAAACAGAATAGGGTGGACTCCAAGTGTTATATCATCCAAATATAGGCCTAGTACGCCCTACAAGAGTGCCGCTGGGGTGTTCGACCGCGCCTGCGACTGTGTGACCTCCTTCTCGAGCGGGAGCCGGTTGCGGCTGCGTGAGTCACATACATACATAAGCAGTCACGTGCATACTAACGAGTACACTTGATTAGTAACCAGGGGGTGCCCCACAGCCTGGGCCTTCCCCACACTGTGGCTGTGTCATACCTTCCTCCCACTCCGCTTTTTTGATTATGTAAGCGAAAAAGCGGACTCATGGGCTTTATTTCTGCCTCACCACACTTCCTCCTTCCATTGTAACACCCTGTAATGTATCCAAATACATCTGGGACATGTTCCCCCTTAGATAGACACACAAATATGATACAAACTAGGCCATTAAATGGGTGTAAATATACATAGGGGAAAAAATGCGAAATCTGTTCCCTATGTTGCAGTTCTTGACATATCATGATGGGAATTTCAGCCCAGATCCCACTGATATGCTCCTACAGTCTATCAAAATTACAGACATCCACAGGCTTCCCTTGCTGAGTTATGATCAGGTCTCCCCCTCCCCCTGCAGACCTGTATCCTGCCTCCTGGTGTGAATTCCAATGGCCTGGGAGCAGGGAGGGTCCATGGTAGAAGGTCCATGCACAACCATTTGGGTGGTTTAGATGACAGATGAGGTGTTGGTTCGCTTTTTCACCTTTTTCTTCAGAGGGGAACCACACATCACCCACCTTCATAACTTATATTTTAATTGCAGGAGTGGATGACTGCAATATATATCTAGCCATGCACAAGGCTTCAAGTCCATCCAATAAGTATTGAATGAGATAGAAGGCATCCGAGTTTTTTGGACCGTGGGAAAGTGCCCGAAGATTTTAGGAGACTTGCAAAACATATCAAAAACTCATCACAGCACACCACACAAGATGCTGATGATCAGAATAAGATCATATATAGACTACCACATGTATTTTACACCCTCTACAGCCGTTTATATACCCCTGCTTGAACCTGAATAATTTGGGACCAAGATTGTCCCAGCATTGAGCTTCAATCTGGTAGCAACTATATGCCAGACAGCTCACACCCATTTCGCACTTTTGACACTTTCAAGGACAATGTAATGTACCAACTGCTGGAGATATAATCAGACATGTGCCAATATGAATTCCCCAAAGTATGAAGGCAGTAGAGTTATTGTGTGGTGTGCTGTGATGAGTTTTTGATATGTTTTGCAAGTCTCCTAAAAATTTCGGCCACTTTCCCACGGTCCAAAGAACTCGGCTGCCTTCTAGCACATGCAATACTGATTGGATGGACTTGAAACCTTATACATGGCTAGATATATATTGCAGTCGTCCACTCCTGCAATTAAAATATAAGTTATGAAGGTGGGTGATGTGTGGTTCCCCTCTGAAGAAAAAGGTGAAAAAGCGAACCAACACCTCATCTGTCATCTAAACCACCCAAATGGTTGTGCATGGACCTTCTACCATGGACCCTCCCTGCTCCCAGGCCATTGGAATTCACACCAGGAGGCAGGATACAGGTCTGCAGGGGGAGGGGGAGACCTGATCATAACTCAGCAAGGGAAGCCTGTGGATGTCTGTAATTTTGATAGACTGTAGGAGCATATCAGTGGGATCTGGGCTGAAATTCCCATCATGATATGTCAAGAACTGCAACATAGGGAACAGATTTCGCATTTTTTCCCCTATGTATATTTACACCCATTTAATGGCCTAGTTTGTATCATATTTGTGTGTCTATCTAAGGGGGAACATGTCCCAGATGTATTTGGATACATTACAGGGTGTTACAATGGAAGGAGGAAGTGTGGTGAGGCAGAAATAAAGCCCATGAGTCCGCTTTTTCGCTTACATAATCAAAAAAGCGGAGTGGGAGGAAGGTATGACACAGCCACAGTGTGGGGAAGGCCCAGGCTGTGGGCACCCCCTGGTTACTAATCAAGTGTACTCGTTAGTATGCACGTGACTGCTTATGTATGTATGTGACTCACGCAGCCGCAACCGGCTCCCGCTCGAGAAGGAGGTCACACAGTCGCAGGCGCGGTCGAACACCCCAGCGGCACTCTTGTAGGGCGTACTAGGCCTATATTTGGATGATATAACACTTGGAGTCCACCCTATTCTGTTTTATGTGTTTTTAATGAATATCTTTGGGCTTGGATACACCCTTTCCCCCTCCCCCTGACGTTCCGAGCGCGATATCTCAACCACCGACGCGTCAAGCCTCTCGTGAATTTGGATTATGATTCCACTTGACAAGACCTTTCAAATGGTACTTTTCGCATCGCAGTCACTGCTGCCGTTGTGGAGATATAGCTGTTTTTGTGGATAGAGGTGTATTTGGATGGTTTAGAGCATTTCTTGGGAATGGGAACACCTATTGAGTCGATTCCTTTTTCTTTGTGCTCACTACACTTTGCTCTACTGGTCCCCTGCGTCTGGTATCATAGTGCTCAGCCTTTCACTGTTGGCGCCCTACCCCTCCTCCTCCTCCCTCCAAGCTTGTACACGCGTTTTCTCGAGAACCATCACGCCGGACCTCTCGCTTTTTGAGATCCTTATCCTACTCGATGAGACCTTGCGAAAGATATATTTTTCATCGCGTCTGCCTCAGCGCTTCTGGAGATATCTGCTATCTTCTGGAGAAAGGCCCTGTAGGACAAAAATTGGAATAACTCAGGATTGGGTGCGTAGTTCTTTGTGTTTCTTCGTTCTCCAGCCTCTCAATACTCCTCCTGAGTATTCCCCTGCATTTGTGTCACTGCGGTGAGCCGTTATTCGTCGGCGCATACCCTTCCTCCTACCCCCTACCGTGTTGGGGGCATAACTCATGCAATTCCCATCCGAATCGTTCGCGTTTTTTTAGACGTGACTCTACTAGACGAGCCCTACCAGACGATATACAAGACGTAACGCGCGCATTCACGGTTCTGAAGTAATTTGAGCTTTTGTGTTCAAACAGGGTTGGGCAGGTAAGGACAGCGTATCTCGCCCGTTTTCGTGCCGGGCCTTTCGGTTGTTTTCACAGTTTCACTACTTCCTCACAGCTATCTGGTGGTATCTGCTTTGTGGTGACGCGCTCAGCGGTTTCAAGAGATATCTCCATTTCTGTGTTCAGGCATACTGGCATTCGTTCCTGGCGGCGTATCTCCCTCGTTTCTTGGCCGTTCCTCTCGCAAATTGGGACTTGTGTTCTCCTCGCGAAGCCGACCCTGTTGACCGCTCTATCATCAAATTCTATGCAGCCGTTCTCGAGATAGGGCCGAGCCTGCCTCTGGAGGGGTACGAGACAACTTTGGCGATAACTCAGGTTCGGACGGTCCGATCGGTGAGATTCCTTTTGCACCGAGCTCTCCCATTCGCGTAGAATTGCCTCCAAATTTTCGTGTCCACTGGCCCCACGGTTGTCATTTGGCGATCCATTCTCCTCCCCCTGCCTTCATCACCATACGACACCATATGAAATATCTCCCGCATTCCGCCTGCCGTACCTCTCGCTTTTTGGGGATCTTATTCTACTCTCGAAGGGCTCTCGAACGATGTGAATTAAGTCACGGTTGGTGCCATGGTTGCAGACATATTTGAATTTGTTGCTCGTAGGGAGTGCTCTGCATGGTTTTGCCAATATCTCAGGAACAGATTGACCAATTCATGCAGTTCTTTTTTACTGTGTTCACCCTCATGTCCCCCATTGGTTCCTGCTGTTTTGTGCTGATCACCTGAGTTGTTGTCTTGCAGTGCTCTCCCCTTCTCTCCTTCCCCTACTGTTTGATAGTGAACCTCAACTGAGGACAGTTGACATCTAAGTGATGGGGAGATGTAGGGAATGGATTTTCCCTACCAGGGGAATTTACCTTTGTTCTTTGTTGCTCATATTGTCCACTTGCTGTTCTAGTTATTATATTTTTTGTTACTTTAGTGTGAGATTTATTGATTATTCAGCTTATTTTATTACCTAGCATGTACTAATTAGTTTTCTAAATCCTAATCATCATAGATGAGTTGCCAGATGAGATTTGAGTTTGAGAAGGTTGAGAGTGACCTCACTCCTTTCTAGACTGTTCCAGACTGCCACCATACACTATTCTACTACCTCCCTCCAGGATATATGTAGGAGTCCCTTTGGCCAAACTCACCCCCCTCAGACTTCTCACTCTCCCCCCAGCCTTTATTTTCTTCTCTTACAGTGCACCACTGTTCTCTGTCAAAATGGGTACTACTATGCATTTGCTGATGGATAGTACTGTGTATGCTTTGTTTGGTAGTCAAAAATGTGAAAGTTGATTAGGTGCCCACTACAGTTTGGTAGTGAACACTTTGTTCAGTAGTCAAATGTACAAAAATCAATTAGGATATTCCTAGTAGTGTCTATTACACTTTTGCTAATCAAGTAGACTACATTTTGGTAGTCAAAAAATGGGGTAACTACATATATTTACTAATCAACTATGTAGTCAAAAATGTGGACTATGACACTTGCTAATCAACTGCACTACACAGCACAACACTAATTAAATACTAATAAACACTACACTTATTAGGTAGTCAAAAATGCAGACATTATTACACTTTGGCAATCAGAAGTGTACACAACCCTTCACTAATCAAACACTAATAAATACTACACATCTTAGGTAGTCAAATATGTGAAGTTTACAACACCTTTGGTAATCAACAGTGTACACATCACTTCACTAACCAGACACTAATAAGCACTACACTCATTAGGTAGTCAAAAATGCAAAGTTTACTACACTTCACCAATCAAACCCTAATAAACACTGCACATCTTGGGCAGTCAAAAATGCAAAGTTTATTACAGTGTTGGTAATCAACAGTGCACACCACACTTCACTAATCACACACTACTAGAATAGATACTACACTTTTGTTAATCAAGAATGTACACAACACAACAATAATGAAACACTAGCCAACACTATGGCCCACTTGCTAATCAATTTTTGTTAGGCAACACTACCACACATTTGCTAATCAACTGCACACTACACTTTTGGTAGTTGAGCCAGACCCTACTAGACATTTGCCAATCAATTACACTTCACTTTTGGTAGTCCAGGATGCAGACACTACTATCATTTGCTAATCAAGTGCCTGCTATATTCCCTAATTAAATATGTTATACTTCTGGTAATTGTTTGAGAGTGTGAGTGGGTGGTTGGATTGGTTGGAGAGTACTAGGGTGAAGCATGGGGTGATCAGATGGGTCAGACTACATGGTGGGGCAAGGATGAGGGAGGGTGGGGAACCCTCTGAGGCTGTCATGGGACATCCCACTTGCCTTCAGAGTACATGGGATGTCCCATTAATAGCCTCTGAGGCTGCCATGGGACATCCCATGTGCTGGTGGGATGTCCCACCATAGCCTTTGAGGCTGTCATGGGACATCCCACTTGCCTTCAGAGATGTACATGGGATGTCCCACCATAGCCTATGAGGCTGTAATGGGACATCCCACTTGCCTTCAGAGATGTAGGTGGGATGTCCCATAATAGCCTCCGAGGCTGGCATGGGACATCCCATTTGCTGGTGGGATGTCCCATCATAGCCTCTAAGGCTGTAGTGGGACATCCCACTTGCATTCAGAAATTAGATGGGATGTCCCATAGTAGCCTCTGAGGCTGCCATGGGACATCCCATTTGCCAGCGATTTCCCACCATAGCCTGTGAGGCTGTCATGGGACATCCCACTTTGCCTTCAAAGATGTAGATGGGATGTCCCATAGTAGCCTCTGAGGCTACCATGTGACATCCCATTTGCTTTTGATGATGTATAT
>JANFAE010000727.1:0-37590 GCA_024613145.1 Pisolithus marmoratus | reverse complement strand
CAGTTCTTTCTCTCAATCCTTTCGTCAGCCGTTAGTTCTTCGGCTTCTATCTTCGCTTCATCAGCGAGTCGTTCTGGGCACGCCCTTCGGCTTTCTCATATAGCTGCTCTTGAGTCAGTTGCTCTGCTTCTTCGAGAGCCAATCGTTCGAGTATTCTCCGTTCCTCCTCCAGGCGGTGCTCCTCCAGGATTCTCTTCTGCAAGGCGCTCCTTCTCTCTCGCTGTTCCTCTCTTGCTTTTTTTCCCGTTGCACACGGATAGCTTCGAGCCTCCGGGTTTCCATAAGCAACGACTCGGAGATTCACCTAGTAACACCGCAGCGCAATCTCCCCAAGTATTGACCTTGAGCTCAAGATCATCCACGGCACGCCTACGAGACACAAGCAAAGACTCCTGAGTAGTTGCGAACTGGAAACATTTCCATTTGTCGAAGATAGTCCCTTATCAAAGAAAGCGAGCGGAAAAGGCGGGATCTATGGTCGGGTGTATGGCGTTCGACATCCCGAGACAACGCCTGAAATCGTTCAAGCCTCCCCTCCACGTGGGAAATCGAAGAGAATATTGATCGCAGATCTTCGAGTTCTCGGTAACCCCCGGATATCTCACTGGCAGAAGCGATCTCGTATCAGCATTTGGCCATACAAGCCAACTTCAAGTCGCGAGCTTTCCGGTCCAAGCTTTCCAACTCTCCTGCAAGCCTCATCGTGAATGCATTGCAGTCTGCGCGAACAACATCGTCTAGACTTCCAGGTGTGAAGGGGCAGTCGACTATTGGAGGCAACTCAGAACTGACGCGAACGTCGCTTAAGGAAGATTTCTTGCCGAACGAAGATTCTGGAGAACGTCTGGGAGAAAGGCATACGTGACACAAATGTACGCGCTGCACAATTCCATCGGGTAAAAGCTCGGACTCCCTCATGGAGCGAATCAGCATCTGCTTGAAGGTGTGTAACTGCTCCTCAGTCAAGGTGTCGTTTGATACATCGCCTGCTAAAAATTTCTTCGATGGCAACGTCATAACGAATCCTGAGATCCTCCGTTTTCACCTGCAAATCGTGAAGATCCTCTTGAACAGAGGCCATGATAGAAGACTGTGACTGGATGGCCTCGACAAAAGGTATCATCTCTTTCAAATTGTCTAACCGTTCCATCAAGTCCGTAGATGTTCGTGCAAGGAAGTCGGACAGTGGCTGTTCCAGAGAACCGGATAAGGAAGAGAGGGGAACTTCGACGTCGTGGCAAAGGCCGTGGCGTATCGTTTCAATTGAGAAGAAACGTCCGACAAAGTTGGACATGCATGAGGGAGTTCCGCCTCCGGAGTTTTCGGTGTGAGAGGTTCCGTGATATCCATTCGCTGCGTCCAACGCTCCTTCACCATAATTTCAACTAGATCCTGCTGAATACTCTGCAATGACCTCTTGAGATCGCCTATCACCGACCACACCCGTTTCACGAGTCGGAGACGGCCAACACGAGCATTCGTCTCACTGACAACGCTGAGAACCTCGTCGCGCAGAGTGATAAGAGTATTGAGTAAGGTCGTAGCGTTTTGTCTGAATGTAGGATCGATGCCAGGACGGTCCAGGTTATGCAGAGCAAGTTGGTACTTGTTAGTGAGTGTAGTGGCGGTAGTATTTGCCTGGTCTGCTTCCTGCAACACTGCGGGCAGAAGCGTAAGGAAAGCGGCATGTGCTGTCGGTTCCATGCAATGGTCCGTCGATAAATCTGGTGGGGAGCCGTCCCCATCTGAGGCGGCAACACCATTTGAAAGTCTATGGATGACGGAGCGGCACAGCGACAGTGACTCCTCTATGTGTTGCGAGAGGGTATCAATCTCCTTGACAGCTTCATAGCCCCTACGATACTCCCTGGCTAGGGATTCGACCCTTGCGACAAGTTCTCCAGTGCCGAACAACTCTGAGGAGAGACTTTGGGCGAGATTCTCGTTGAAAGAATCCTGTTCCGGAAACAATGAGTGTGTTGGGCGGGGGAACAAGTTCGAGTCCGAGAATGGATTCCCACGTAATGCAAGTCGCTTGACCAATGTATCCGCGCGAGACATAAAACTACCACTCTGACGAGGTGTTGGGTGGTAAAGCCTGGCTGTCTCTATCTCTTCCATGAGGTTTTGCGCTGCGCTGCGATCTTTCATAGTCTCAACATAAAGTTCGTCCGCCCTGAACGTAACGTCAGTCTGGAACATGCAAGAGAGACGGTCTGCGATATTACTTTCGCCACTGGGTGACTACACTCATAACGAACTTGCCTACGTCTTCCATGTCGTTAATGCCCTTTTCTTCGAGTTTGTCTTGTTCATCCAGGAACTCTTCTGGTACTGGCTTACGACTATTTTCAATAAGTTTGTCTAGTGCCTTGCCTGCAGAGGCTATTCTCCCGTGCCTAAGAGAGGAAATCTTGCCAGCAATTTGAGCTGCATCACGTGAGAGGATTTCCGCGAGTTTAAAGCGCGCAGAGCGAGAGAAACCAGCACCGAATGTTGCAGATGTATCTGAAGCCATAGAAGCGACTGAGCCACGCCGCGGTGAAGGTTTCTCTTCGTGTTTTGCCATGACCTCGTATATAGATGATGACCACCTGGCACGGGTAACAAGGAAGGTTTCGATGTCGGCAAATATCTTGCGAAGGTCTGACCATGCTGCAGCTCTTTGCTCTTCCCAGGTAAGTCGGACGCCGAGGAGATCGAGGTTCTCAGAACGGTCGCGGAGGAGGTGGAGAAGTTTGTCCAACTCGAAAATGGTAGTGAGTGTAAGCTCAATGAGATCAGTATCCTCCGGTGACAGGTGGCGCTGAGTGGCCGCTATAGGATCACGTTAGTCGGCGCGGCAACTGTAGTCGCAATGTTACGTCGTACCCTTTGTGAATTTCCTAAGTTTCTTAAGCTCGCCAGAGTCAAATATCTCAGTTTCTTTCTCGATCCTGTCATGTTCAGCAAGCCACTCCTCTACTTGCTGGCGCGTGGGTAAACCGGGGATAACCCCGGCCGAGCTCCGCAAGGCATCAATGCCAACGAATACTTCAATGGGTGGAAGACTCTCCAAGAACTAGGTAGGAATGAAAATAAGACCAAATGTGTAGAGAGCCACGCGATTTCTCACTTTAATTTTCTCCTCTATCCATGCTTTCCGCTCGCTGAACGCCTGAAGCTCGATCACCTCGTGGGACTCCAGGGTCTCTTCTTCCGATACTTGGGGGTTGCAAGCATCCCCAGAAATGGCGTCTGGAACGTCAGAGCCATCGAAGGCCTGATGGGAGATGACAGGAGGAAACGTGCCAGACGCCGTATGGGTTGTGGGGGCCAGAGTGTGCACGGCCTTGTCGGAACACATCCTTTGGAGAATGGAAGATTTGAGGCTGCAAACGAAGTAATTAACGACAACGATGTAGCATTTCCCGGGATGCTAGTGGTGGATAGCAGAGCCGTGTAGGCTCCAACCTGGCGCTGTCTTGCGGCCTGACTCCAACGAGGCAAACGGTCAAGGTAGCAACAGTGGAGATTACCTAAGAAATCCTTGTCGTATTACTACACTAATTACAGTTGTCACTATGCAATATATAGGAGCTAGAGTGGAATCAGAACTTCCAATCATCGATCGTCATCGTCATCGGCGCAAAACGTTCCAGAGTCCCCCAACATATGGCAGGCCTTGACGCGAACCCATCTTCGGGGAAGAGTACTCGCAAACCCCATCCAGCCATCGTATCTTTCGCCGCCCTCGCAACCGTTTTAACACCCTTTGCGATTATTCCTTACGTCTCTATCAGCAGGCGTATGACCCACTTGTCCCGACAACTGGAGCAATTGGCAACGAGCACGAACATGATGCAGAGGAGTGTGCAAACATTGGCCCACGAGGCGGCACTGCGGAAGGAATTAGACGTAGTAAGAAATGAATTCTTGGCCCTTCGGCAGAGCTGCCAGCACCATCTCACTCGAATTGAATCATCCGATGTTGCCATCAGAGCTGATTTATCGAAGCAAGCTTCCGAGCTGAGGGAGGTGAGGTGAGCTACGTCACGGTGGACACTTCTCAGTTTGTGACGCCTAATACTGAAATATCACAGGAAGCATCTGGACACTGTACTCCCTCAGCTTGGGTTGTCACTGGCCAATATCGCAGAATTCATGCACGAAGTGCAATTATCCACGGGGTTGACATCAGCTGTTGCAGATAAGCATGGTGTCGAAAGGTTGCGCGCCCTTGCACTGAGATTGCATCAACACCCTCATTTAAACACATCTCTAAGCAATCCTCGAGGTGATATCTAGTGGATTAATTTCATCACTATTATTAGTACATCGCCCTGACCTTTGACGAAGCAACAATCTATCCTAACAGGCCTTATATCCATCGCTAACTTACACCGATGTACTGTATCGCAGATGTACCCCATTGAGCACGACAAAGTAGTGAAAGATAAAATCGACAGCATGGCAGAACAACGCAATGAAGACAAAACATACCCATATCTGAAGATGGGGAACATGTAAGTAGTGTAGCATGGTGAACAGACAGAGAGAAAAATGATACTGTTACTACAGGAAGAGAAAGAAAACAGTCACGAGGATAGCCATAACTTGTACCACTTCCGCTTTTTCTTCGGGGGCAGGGCAGGCTTGGGTTTCTCGGGTAACCTGCAATAATATTAGCGCTCGTAAAGCTAGCATACACCCATTTATCTACGTACTCGTCAACAAGGACTGGGTATATTGAAGGCAAAGCAGATATGATCTGCGTAATCTGGGCCTGGTATGCAAGCCGAACGGTATCGGGTATGGCAAGCTTCCGTCTCCAGATGGCCACGCTATTTCCGGACGGGGACGGGAGGTAGACAAAGACGACCACATGGGTTGCAGGTTTGTAATATCCCACGGACTCCTGCAAGACGCGATCCATGGTGGGTTGGATCTGCTCCCAAGTCATCCAGTCTAACGCAGGCTGGCTGGGCGCCTGGGGAGGTTTGTAGTCAGCATTCACGAACAGAGCCCCGCGTTGTCGAGTGTGAAGGAACTTCTGAAGCTAAGTAATGGATAAGGATATCCGATCAACAGGAGGCGGGAAAAAAACGAACTCCGTAAGACGCAATGCTGGAAGACATCGTGTCGATCCAAGCCATGAGCATTGCGACGCGCTCGTTCTTTCCGGGGGGGAACAACCAGTGAAAGCGGTCATCCGCCTTGCGGGATTGGTTATAAAAGGCATTCCACACTCCTTGAATAGCCTTCCCGTGTGATTCGATAAAGTGCACGTTTGCAAGTTGTCGCATTGCGATGCGACCGGTGTCACCGCCCGGTGATGCTCCGGTACCGTGATAAGCATAGGTGAGTGTTTTGGACATCGGCGTGTCGCCAGGATAAAAAGTAATACCCAAGGAATTTGTCGGAGAAGTATAGACGCCGAAAGGATCAACGGGCGCAAGAGGTGCAGGATTGACATGACTGTTAAGCGGAGGGGGGGGTACCTTCCTACCCCAGTCATTACGTATGGAGTGACCCTCGGCCTCATCTGGCAGGTCGTTCCAATTCTCGCCAAGGCCCCAAACGTCGCTGGTTTCTTGCCGCTGCTGTTGCTGTTGCTGTTGCTTTTTGTTTTGCTGTTTATTCTTCTTGTTCTTTTTGCCGTTCGCGTCGTGATACCCGTGCTGCGCCTCATGATTGAGAGGTTGCTGGTGGGCATTTTTCTGCACGTTTGGTGGAGGCCACCTCTGTGGCACCTGCTGCCAGCCTGCATTGGGAGCTTGAGGATATGTTCCTCCCTGATTTTGAGGTACAGGGTATGGTTGATGACTCTGTCGTGGTTGGTTGAGCAACGCACTTAAAATCTGGGACAGCTGGCGTTGGGAGGAAGGGGGCTTGTTGCTGGTAGTACTAGGGGAGGGGGGTATAGCTGGATCGAATGTTACCTTAGGTAACCTTTGTGCCTCTGCACCCCAACTCTGCCACCCGCTTGGTTGTTGACGCGAAGTTGGATGTGTATGTGCAGAGGGAACGGACGCGGGATGACCCCAAGTGGGGTCCGGTCGAGCCCAGTTATTGAGGTCGTTCCCGGTATCACCTTCCCAACCTTCCATCGAATCCGGTGCCGTAGATTGGGCATCCCACGAGTTTTCGGCAGCCCATGTATTCCAACCGCCGTTCATGTTTTGGTGCTTGGTGGTATTCCAGGTCGTCTTGTTCACGCCTTCTGAGTGGTTCCAACCTGTTTGTCCCATAGACGACGCATTAGCATGCTGCTTGTGTTGTTGCTCGTGTCGTTGTTGGTTCGGCTGAGTGAACTGCTGTTGTTGATGTCTAGCTTGGGCCTTGCCTCCGCCCAGGTTCTTCTGCTGGGGATGGGTTGGTGGGGGAGGTGCAGGTGGTGGTGCAGTAAAATTTGTTTCCCACTGACTGTGGTTAGTAACGGTCCAGTCGTCATTACCATTTCCGGGATCCATGATGGATCCCGTACCCCACCCACCCTCCGTCATGTTTTCCTGTTGACCCACATCTTGCCATTCCTCGGTACCTTCGTATGAATCCCCTATGCAGATCTGATCAGCCTTCGGCCCGTGAATGAACCGGCTCGCGTTGCAGTACAGTAAGGATGGGCTCACCGGAGGGGCCCGCCCGCGCGTCCTCTTCCTCGATTACGGCCATAGTGGTAGGAGGGTGTCGTATATGTTTCGCAGTGAGTGGGGATGGTACTTGTATTGTCGGAACAGTAGCAGAAGGTGGGAGTGAGAGCGGAGGTGGGGGTGGGGGTGGGGGTGGAGGTGGGGGAGGCGCTTGCGTAGAAGTGAGGACGGTTGAGGCTGCCTCCTTCTGTTTCCCCTTCTTATTGGTATTCTTACCCATTTCGCAAAGTCGATCGTAGCCAGAGAACGAGTATTGCTAACCTCGTGCGCGGGTGCACGCGAAACGAAATGAAAAACTCGAGGAATAAGCGAAGTATTGGAATACTTATCGTGGCAAAGGGCACGTAATAACCACTCAGAGATACGACCACGTTATGTACCCCACCGAGGATGTCTATGAAACACGTTCCGGTACCTTACAAGGCAAAGCGACTTGTCCCGTGGACAAACACGAGGCGATCATGTGAGAATACACCAACTGGTATGTCTAGCTCAACCCCAGTCCCAGCCAGCACCGCGGTACGCCCTATATCCTCTTGACCACCTCCTCCACTACTTCGGTGGTCTTGCTCTTCCCCCCCAAGTCAGGCGTGAGACATGTGCCCTCCCTTATCACTTCGTCTACCGCCCGTTCGATCCGATCTGCCCCATCCATGTGCCCAAGGTGGCGTAACATCAACGCTGCTGAACGGATGGCCGCGAGCGGATTTGCAATATTCTGACCAGCTATATCGGGTGCAGATCCGTGGACGCTGCAGAACCAACTTAGCGCGTGATCATATCTTTCACATATCTCCACTCACGGTTCACCCATGATGAACGTGTCTCCCGCATTCACGGACGGCACAAGACCCAGAGATCCAACAAGAGCTGCAGCAGCATCCCTGCAATGCGGCCTCAGCAAGTTACTACGAACTTTATCGTTCTAAGACTCACGAAATGATATCGCCGTAAAGATTTGGCGCAACCATCACATCATAGATACTGACCGCCCACCCGAACTTGTATCAGTCTGCACAGATCGTTGTAATAGACACTGACTGTGGTTCTCGGAACAATCTGGAATTTAGTGCCACGTCAGAGATCGTCTGTCAAGAAAAGAGCGCCGAATCCAACCTGTAAACAGCGCTGTCCACGAGTTGTTCCGCCACCGTGACGCCATCATATTTGCCATCTGCGGCGGGTGACGTGGGAATGGCACGGACAGTCTCACGGAACAAACCGTCGGTTATTGAAAGAACGTTAGATTTGTGGATGATAGTGAGATGCTTGAAACCGTCTTCGGTTGAGTGATATGAGATCAGGGGTGTCCATGGGCATACCTTGCGGGGGCGATTTTGGGCAATCTTGAAGGCCATCTCGCCAATTCGCCGCGACGCCCGTTCGGTGATAAGTCGGATTGCACGAGCTTCCTTGCCGTTTGGACCAGTGGTCTGCGTTTCGTCTTTCACGTACTACGGCATTCCTCAGCATGTTACCTTCTTCACCAGATTCACGTGCTCACAAGGCATTCTGTATTCTCCCGCACAACCACTAAATCAACAGCTGGCTTTTCGTCGTGACTTGAAGCGACCTGGCACCAGAGCTCAGGTACCATTGCCCGATGACAAGGGGAACTCACAGAGGTCACTGGTCGTATGTTGGCATACAAGTCTAATTTTTTCCGCAAGGCAACGATGGGCGACGAGTACCCAGCCACCTTGCGAGACGGGGAACTAATGCAACCAAAAATTACCTCGCGAAAACACCTCCTTTAGCCTCACTCACCTGACTGCACCGAACATGGCGCAATCGCAGTCGTTTTGTAATGCCTGGACAGTTTCTTCTGGCAGCGCAGTTCCCGTTCTTGCGAAGTACTCAAAACCCGCGAGGAGATCAACGAACTCAGTTTTTGGGATGGATGACCCTAGTGCTTGGATTGCAGCTTTTGCGCCCTAACCAGCGTTGGGAAAGGGCTTTGACCAGAATATAAGATGCAGACATACCGGCAAAACCTCATGACCGATACCGTCTGCCGGAATCATACCAATCCTGAGGGTCTGCCTGGCCCTCGTGGACAGAGAGCGAAAAGGTGCCCTGAATGCCATGAATTCGTAGTGTTGTTTAGCTTGAACTGAGAAAAACACATAGCAGCGGCGTGTCTACCGTCACGTGACCAAACGCGGCGAGTTTATTGACGCGTCTGACAACGCGTCGCGGTCTTCCCAGCGATGCCACTTTCTACACCTGACGCAACACCCTGCAGACCGCTGTCAGATGCGACCAACGTCCATCCAGATAGCAGATCAGGCTGTTTTACAGCTGCGGCTCTGCCAACGCCTCCACAAGACGTTGGTTGCAAGCGCAGAATTGTCCAACCTGACGAAACGCCATCCAAACGACCCAGAGTCGCGATTGACCAGATCACAGAGGGTTTCTGTGAGGGCAGCAATGTCGATATGGAGGATGTTGAAGTCATCAACAGCAGAACATGTCGTCAAACCATGCTCAGCCTGCTCGGAACTGCATCCTTCCGTTCACCCACTGTCCCGGCGCGGACCATTCGTACGTCGAACTTTCATCGCGCTGCGTTTGTTTCTGAACTCCCACCCAGTCCCTTCCCGTCGCATTCTGCAGTCATTTGTATCATCACACAAATCCGATGTGTACAGTTGTCATTCTTTATCGAATAGCCATTTCGTCACTCTACCTTATGCTTGTGCATATTCCAATGGTTAGCATGCCGGGATCAACATCTCGTTCAGGTACCCCGACTGACAGCTTTCTAGGTGCAAAACGCAACAATACCCCGCTCCTGGCGGTAGCTACTGAAGAGGGGAGTGTCATGATCCTGAACACTTCGAAACGGAAAGACTGGGAATTCGGTAACTACCTCTGTACGCGCCCGTCGATCTGGACGATGAATCTCTTGTAGAGTCTCAACGAGCGCTTTTTCAACCACACTATAATGGTATATTCGATATCAAATGGAACCTGGACGACTCCGTTCTGGCAACAGCGTCAGGAGACAAGAGGACACACATCACTTCAGTGGCAACACAGCAGATCATGCAAGTACTTCAAGGCCACTCAAGCACTGTCAAATGTGTTGCATGGAACCCATCACACCCGGATCTTCTGAGCACGGGAAGCCGAGACGGGAATATCTACCTCTGGGATCTACGGGTCACTACTAATGATGGAAATGATGGGACAAGTGAAAATGCTTCACCGTTGTCCCCGGTTATGACCATTGATGCCGCTCACGGGCAAGGGAAGAACAAGGGAGGAAGGAGAAAAGCCAAGCCTTTGCCAAGAAGCGTCACTGGCCTACTCTATAGCAATCCTTATACTCTTGTGAGCTGCGGGTCATTTGATGGGTAAGGCTACTGCGACCCTACAACACGTTTACTCACCCTGAAGTGTAGCATGCTCAATATGTGGGACCTTCGTCAGCTTAAAGCCAACGCAACGGGAAAGCAGACGAAAAGGCCAGTCCCAACCGCTCCGTCGTGTACATCTCCCACAGATCCAACAATGCTTCACGGTGCCCGTCGAGCGCGTGGCCTCATGTCTCTATGTGCTGGTTCGGGTCCTACAGCAGGCCTTCTCTTCGTGCTTGGAGCCGATAATTATATCCATACTTATGACTCTTCATCACTGACACCCGTGGAATCGATCACGCACCCCAACATGCTGTCTAGCTTCTATGTCCGTCTGGCGATCTCACCGTGCGGAAGATGGCTCGCCAGCGGATGCACAACAAAGAATGGCAGTCTTTTTCTGTACGACGTTGGCAACGTTGCTCGTCTTTCCTTTATGGTGCCTCCGACCACTGGTGTGGAGCTGCGCGGACAAACCGGCGAGGTTGGCGCTGTTGACTGGGCCACCGACCTGATCGCTTCCTGTGCTGACGACAGGACTGTGCGTGTGTGGAGACCGGACCTGGACGTGTACCAAGATTGCATAGCCCACCCAGAGGAGAGAGCATGGGAGTGGTCGTGGTCGACCGACATCCACCCTAACTGACCGAATTCACGTTGCTTGTTCGACCTGTTTGTCAGGTACTTACAGAGCACTCGGAACCGGTAATGCACCTGTAACCGGAAGCAATGGTCAGCTCCACGTCGTACTACACAACTCTGCAATGGTGCTGTTATTCCAAGAGCAAGTCTAGTAGGTATATTAGAAGTACTTAGTATAAATGTTCGCTACCTCAACGATCTAGGACCGACGAAAACGACGCTGCCGACAAGTGCAAGAAAACTGGATGAGATCTGACTTGTCAGCAGCTGGGCTGCCACTACTTCTTCTGGATAGCGTTCACAAGCCTATTGATATTGTGAACCCACACGAAACGGAATTGGAGAGAGGAAACCGCACCAATCAAGGCCTTCCTCTAAACCTTCCCCCTTCGTGGCACAGCTCCCGCGCACACTCCATTGTCTCGATGTCTCCTTACCCGCAAGGCCTAGTTGGTCGCTGACCTCTTCTGGCTTCAATGCACTCTCTACGTCCTGCTTATTGCAGAAAACGAGAAGGGGAACGCCGGAAAGCTCGTCTTCCGACAACATCGTCAGAAGCTCACTCCGAGAGGTAGACAGCCGAGCGTGATCAGACGAATCGATGACATAGATGATTGCCGAAGTATTCGGGAAGTAACACCGCCAATACGGCCTAGGCAACCAGGGATCCGGCGTTATTTGTGGAACAACCAAAAGCGAACGCACCTGATACTTGACTGCCCTCCAAGATCCCAAACCTGGAACTTGATGTTCTTGTACTGAAGAGGTGTCAGTACTGAGACTTCCGCCAAGCGTGCAAAGGGGGATGACCTCGACAGTCTCGACATTGAAACCAATCGCTGTTTTCCGGACACTGACGTCAGCCTGCTGGTGTCCATAAGAATAATACTAAATAGGCTTACTGGGGATCGTCGAGACTACTTCCCCGATCTACCAAAAAGTTAGGACTGGGCATATGACATAAGCGCTAGGCTGCGCACTTGTAGTCGGTACAGAATAGTAGTCTATCGTCGTGGTGAGCACAAAAATCATCGCATCGGCCTGTGGGCTCGCACCTTCCCAGCAGAATCAAGACCCAGCATAAGGATACGAATGTCCTGGTCCTTGCTCCATCGCATTAGCTGTCCCAAAGACTGGAACAGCGTTGAAAACGTGAGGCCCATAGAAAATGAGTGCCTGGAGGTGGTCACTGAACACAGCAAAGGGTTTGAGTTTGTTTATTTAGTTAGTTACACGGCGACATGGCTCTCGCACTCTGAGGCAGTCACGTGTCGAAATACTCTGTTCACTTGTGACTGAGTTCAGACCCACAACCGTGGAACTGAAATTATCAAGGTTTCGACAGAAAGGACGTCCCCGGCTCCAGCCAGAGGACGCAATTCCATGAACCCATAATACCACAAAGTCGAGAAGAAAAAAAAAAAAGATAACATTTCACGAGATGGGCCAGCGGTCGATTCTAATTATAATATGCCACCCGTAGGAAGGAAGTGCGGGTGGACACTGGCAGACGTTGGTTCTTGAATAAAGGTAAACCAAGACAGGGGTGTCGATGAAGAAACGGATGTGCCGCGGCGCGCTTGATTAAGACACGCCGCGTGTGTCGTAGATGTTGTCAATACGCGTCTGGTTCAATAGTATTTGCGGTGGACCTCGATGCAACAAAGATCGATTGTCCGTATACCTGACCTTGATGTCGCTCCCTGCTCCCTGTCCGTGGAACTGCTAAGGTAGGCCTTCGCCGTATTAGGTAGTTCTGCCTCGTACGTCATCCGCCGCCTTGTAACAAAGCAACGCAGAAATTCGGCGACGAGTCGGTTTAACCTAAACAACTCTCTTAGAGCTAATATTCCTGTCCCATTGGTAGGTCCCCACTTTGAAATATAATCTTCTGCCACGTCATGATGTTGTTTTGAGATCTCTGCTGCAGACACGAGCCACCCCAACAGTCTCACAACTGCCCAGCTAGATGAAATACCACTGAAAAAGGAATCATACTGGTCTCCAAGGCTGCCCTTATCGCACTTCAAGTTTCTGCACTACTTGCGACGTGAAACCGACCGCTACACATTCTAACCATTGTCGTTGGCAAAAGACAACTACGGTCCTTGAGTACTAAGGCGTTCAAGTTCAAGCAGCGACGGCAACCGGCGCAACTAAAGTAGCCTCGGCATGGTCGAAAGGAATGTAAGTGCGACAGGCAGTCTTGGGCATGGCATCAGCCGCCAGTTCCATCGCCCCTGCGAGTACCGCCGCGTCGGTCTCCCTATCCACCTCACTCATCTCCGCTGGACCCAACAACACCTCAAATTCCTTACGCACAGCATGAACTGCTGCAGTGTCAATCACAGCTTCCTGTCCATCGTGCAGCGTCTTCTGATCTCCCGCCATGTTGATCTGTGCATCTGTCCAGATCGGCTCTACGGTGGAGGCCTCGGGAACCCCGACGTCGGCACGGCCACCAAGTTTGGTCCAGTCGCCAACTCGATTGATACTCAGTTCGGTGAAAACAGCGTCAAGTGCCTTGACTAGACCATGGATTTGTTCACTAGTATGGCGAGGGGTGACGGTAATCCTCAGGCGTTCTTCGCCAACGGCAACCGTGGGATAATTGATGGCCTGGACGTAGATACCATGCTCTACGAGGAGTTTATCGCTCGCCGCTTTGGCCAAACCAGCATTGCCGACTAGGACTGGGATAATGTGAGAAGGACCAGGAACGACCGGAATATCGACAGCTGCGAGTTTCTCCTTCACCTTCCGAACGTTAATTTGCTTGAGCGCGCGGTCACCCAAGTGATGTTTCTGGTAAATGACGGAAGCACGGGCCCCAGCAACAGTGGCAGGGGGAAGCGAAGTAGTGAAGATAAAGCCAGGTGCGTAGGACCGGATCATGTCAACGAAATTTTTAGAGCCCGCCACGTAGCCTCCGACGGTTCCATAAGCTTTGCCCAGGGTTCCTTTGGAAAGGGGGGGGGTCAATAACATTGTACCTGATACAAGCTTGCTTACTCACCAGTGATGATGTCCACACGATCCATTACGCTTCCTTTGATGGCTTCTGAGCTGTGACCAGCTTCAAGATGAGCGCTGAAGTCAAGATGCTCGGCAACGCCAGCTCCGCGAGGGCCATACAATCCAACTGCATGGACTTCGTCCAAGAAGGTCAAGGCACCATACTTTTCAGCCAGGTCACAGATTTCCTTTATAGGACCTATGCTCCCGCACATCGAGTAAACACTTTCGAATGCGATGACCTTGGGAGTCTCTCGGGGCCACATCTTCAACTTCGACTCGAGATCTTCAAGGTCGTTGTGTTTGAAAATGACCTTCTTCGCACCAGAGTGGCGGATGCCTTGTATCATAGAGGCATGATTGGATGCATCAGAGAAGTAGACAAGGCCAGGTAATTTCGCCCCCAGAGTCGAAAGGGTCGCATCGTTTGCCACGTAGCACGAAGAAAACACGAGAGCTGCAGGCTTCCTATGAAGTGAAGCTAGCTCTTTCTCGAGGCTCAGGTGCAGTTCGCTATTTCCAGCGATGTTTCGCGTTCCGCCTGCGCCGGCTCCGTATTTGTCTAAAGTACGACTGTTAAAAATATGAGAACCAAGTGCATAAGTGCATAAGATCAATGTTGACGAACTGCATAGTCTCCAAAACGACAGGGTTGTTGCCCATACCAAGATAGTCGTTGGCGCACCACACCTCGACTTCGTCTTTCACATTTGCGGTATGGGCGACCGGGAACTTGGTTGCAAGCCTGTTAATATTATTGAAATAACGATACGATTGGTCCTTGTGTTTTTTCTCCAGCTCGCTAGCGTAGAATTGAGCGTAATCAAAGGTCTCCGGGGTACGCTGCCCAGCTACTGGATGGGTGTCATGCATTTCAACAGGCTGAGGAGCAACAGAAGCCTTGTGGAAAGGACAACCTCTCGCTGCTGCTCTTTCCGCCTTAGTGTCCCCCTTTTCAGCGCTAGCAGCAGCAGCAGCAAGTTCTTCGGCCATACGCGCAGCTGCTCGGGCAGCAGAAGCGTGCGGACACTTGGCAATGTCGGCATCGGTAACAGGGTTCCCAGGATAGATTCCCTTGCTATGATGGATTTTCTGGACATCCTCCTGGCCAGCTACACTAGCGTAGCCGGCAACAAGTTGCGTGGAGCGCATTTGCAGGGCTGGACCCATGATGGGGCACTTGGTAGCTCTCTCTGTGAGGCAAGAGAGAGAAGAAAAATGGGGGGAAGATGAAGTAGACAACATGCGCAAAGTAGATACTTGCGTTCTACCCAAGAACGGGCAGATATTCTTGAAGCGAGAAATAGTGGACAGTCTTTCCATGACAGCGACCTTCGACTTCTTAAGTCTGAAAGTTGATTAGTGGTAGGACACAGCGGACCAGACGAGCTTGAGAGTACTTACAAGACGCAGGTAAGAGATACGAACGCGGGAGCGAACGGTGAGAGAGACGAGTAAGTGTATAGATAGCCTGACACTTTTCTTCCGACCTGGTTATATTAATTGCGAATTAGAACGGCTGTGATTGGCTGACCCGGAGATCACGTGTTGATTACCAGGCTCGGCCGTTCAGCATGGAACAATAATGGTCACATAAGCACTCCACACACTAGTAGCCAATATACCTGTGTCAAACATGAGACATGATGGTATAGTCTAGTGTTTCAGTATGCTAGTTCGGGGAACGGTATACTAGTTTTGGAGTGCTCCGAGAGACCCCTCCAATACATCCATGGCAAGTTCAACTTCCTCCTTGCTAACCGTAAGAGAAGGCACGAGTCGAACTGTGTCACTCCCGGCGGTCAAGAAGAAGACACCTCGTTCACGCGCTAATTCCAGGAGTTGCCCTGGATGTTTCTCATTTTTGAAACCCAAGGCACGGATAAGACCACGGCCTCGAACGTCCGTTTGGAGAATATCAGGGAACCACTTGGGTAATAGCTCCAGCCGTGTGTTCAGGTATTTGCTTACGTCCCCAATGTGAGCAACGAATGATGGTGCGCTGAGCCGACTTAGCACGTGGTGACCTACTGCAGAAGCCATCGGAGATCCTCCGAAAGTGGTTCCGTGGGTACCTTACAAACGATGTAGGACTGTTGTTTGCGGCAGACTCGGACGGTCACGATCACTCACCAGCAGTCATCGTAGATGCGATAGCATCGCGCAGTAGAACTGCACCAATCGGATATCCATTTGCCAGTGGCTTTGCCATGGTAATGATGTCCGGGTGGCAGTCTACTGGGAGAGCAGAATGCGCCCACATTTTCCCAGTTCTGAAAAGTCCGCACTGACAAAAGATCATGAGGCCTCATACGCAACCAATAAGAAGACGATCTAACTTGTATTTCATCGTATATCAGGACAGCGCCCGTCTCGTTGCAACGCTCCCGCAGTGCCTTTAGCCACTGTTCATCTGCGGCTGTGACGCCACCTTCGCCCTGCACGGGTTCGACTATGACTGCACAGGTTTCATCGGTAACCAAGTTTTGAAGGCATTGGAAGTCGTTGACTTTCCCAACGTCGACACCCGGAATCAGTGGCCTGAATGGTGCTTGGTATTTCTCCGTCGAAGTGACACTGAGTGCCCCCATGCTACGACCATGGAACGCATTTTCGAAACACACGATTTTCGTTTTGGAGCATGCCGGGTCGTCAGGCCCTTTGCCGGTGGCTGCTGCCCACCGATCTTTTCCAACTTTACGAGCTATTTTCAGAGCACCTTCGTTCGCCTCCGTTCCGGAATTAGCAAAGAAGACCCTGACCTCAGTGGTAGGTGTAGAACCAGTAGGAAAACCAAGACCACCTTCAGATGCCGTGAGGGTGATGAGTAACTCGGCTAGCTTTGGGGTCCACTCGTTGTGATAGACGTTGGATGAGTGAAGAAGGGTGGAACCTTGCGTGTGTAGAACCTAACACCGCTGATCAGGATGTATTTTTGTGACCAACGATGGTGACTGACCTCGGCCACACCTGGGTCTGCATGCCCTAGTGCGTTGACAGCAATACCTGCAGTGAAATCTAAGTACTTTCGTCCCTCGGTGTCCCATACCCAGCATCCGCGACCATGTGACAGCACTATAGGTGGGCGAGCGTAGACGGGGAGGAGGTACTTCTCTCCGAGTGCTAGAGTGTTGGTAGTTCTGGTAGTCGGAGGGGACGAGAAGTCGTAAGTAGGTTTTAAGTAGAGAGTGCTTGGTTCAGAGGGGATCTACCGATCCGTTGAAATGATAGTGACTTGGGAATCAAACTACAGACGGACCTTTGCTGCAGCGCTCGATGCGGGACGAGTTTGCAAAGTCCTGGCGCCGTCAGATTTTCCCAGTAAACGAGGTCGGAGAACCGCAACTGGGTACCGGGGGCGAGAGATACGCATTGTGTCGTCGTTCGTTTTGACGCACGCGAAGGAAACAACCGGACAACGTTCTCAAACTCAGCCAGTACTTAGGCGAATGGTAATACATATTGACATCGTCAGCACTGTCACATCGAGGACGTACTACAACAGATAACACATAAGACTACCAGATTAAAGGTTGGAACAACTCAGTCACTGCGACTTCCCGAACGACTGCGGCTTGTACTGACGGACATAGAAGAGCCTGCCGACATGGAGCGTTCGCGACTACGCCCACGTGTACTCATAGGTGACCTCGATACGTCACGATCCCTATCTTCGGGAGCGCTGCTAGGTGAGCGGTCACGCGTTCTTCGTGGCGGGGAGTCCGAGCAATCCCGCCCGCGAGGTACGGGAGGGGACTGTGAACGGTAACGTCTGACGGGCGACTCGGATCGTTCACGAATCCGGTGAGGTGGTGTAGTTACGGGTGAACGCCGACGAGGAGAGCCCGATCGAGACCGATAGTAACGGCGTGGTGGCGGCATTCGCTCTCTCGTCCGGTAATCCCTCTCGTCTCGGTCTCGTCTCCTATAATCCCTATCATCTCGCTCTCTTTCTCGACTCCTCTGCCGCTCCCGCTCCCGCACCCGTTCTCGCTCTCGTTCCCGTTCTTGTTCTCTTTCACGCTGCTCTTTCCTGATTCGATCTTCCTCTCTCCTTCTTCGCCTCTCCCTTTCCCTTTGTTCGGCTTGCCATCTTTCGCGCTGTTCATGCATCCTGGCACGGCTTTCCTCTCTGCTCTTCTCCCTCTCCTCCCTCTCCGCCATACGCCGTAACCTGTTCTCTTCTTGTTTTTCGCGGTCGAAGGCGTCTCCTTCTATGTAGTCCCTTTTGGTACCGAACGCGCGTGCCATCTTGTCAAGCTCAGCCTTCTTTGCAGCGGCAATAGCATGCGTATCGGAAGGCTTCAAGCTTTTAGCAGTCGTCGATAGTGAAGCAAGATCTCCATTGAGTTTGTCGCGCAACTCTTGGACCTTGGCTGTGATTTCCGCTTCGTCCAAACTGGATAGTGGGTAGGTTGTCAGTAGCAAGCCAAAGTTAACGGGGTCACGCACCCATCGTCCTCGAGTTTGAGCTCTAGCTCGAGACATTTCACCTCTACTTTACGTTTCCTCTCGTGTTCCAGAATAGCCTCGTCCGGCTCTCTGTGTTTAGGCGGAGCTATGTCCCACGCAGCAGCTCTGTCTGCCGGAGTCTGGTGGGCACGCAGCGCAGAGAGATTGCGCTGAACATAGCCATTTGTACCGCTGTGAAAAAGCAGTCAGTGCCAACGCACGACCGAGTTTCTTGTTTGCTGCGCACCTTCCGCGAGGAGTGGTGAGGCCAATTCCGTTGTACATGGCTGTTGTTGGGAGACCAAAACAAGATCGGACTTTGAAATCGGTGTGCTTACGCGATCACCCATGCCGGTCCGGCACGTCATCCTTGTTTTGAGGTGGCCTACATAAGACACCCCCCCCTTAGTCGTCTGGCACGTCCTCGTTGTCTTCCACGGATACCCGCCATTGCCCAACGCCTTCAGTAGAAGAGCGATGTCTGCTTCGGCCGCAGCCAGCTCATCATCCCTGTTTCTCCCCATCCCACCAGCCAGGGATATACCCCTGACATTCACTGCAAGTCTGAAGAGCTGGTGCGTCCCTTGATCACATCCCAACGTAACGATCGCCCTCATCCGCTGCTCCAAGGTGGCACGCCGGTGAGAAGCAGGGTGCCGCTGCAGAGGAGCGCCTCTTGAGGTACCGAACCAGACTTGACTGAATTCACCTTTCAGGAGCTGACCCCTCTCTTACAGGCGTCTGCCCTTCTTCGTCCCCGAGAAGATGCCCACGTCAGCAGCCGGGGACAGCCCTGTTATTGCGCGCACGGAACGCGTGGACCTTGCAGCTCCGAAACACTACCTCAATACATTGTCCATCAAATCTACTAACGCTGCCCCAAACGCACCACCCCCTGCCGTCGTTCTACATGGCTATGGAGCAGGCTTAGGTTTCTTTTTCCGCAATTACCCTGCACTTGCTACCTGGGCAGGTCACAGAGGTACAGATGTCTATGCCCTTGACTGGCTGGGAATGGGTCGGTCTGCCCGTGTCCCCTTCCACGTGCAAGCTAAACGCGACGACGTGGCCGGTCGCGTGCGTGAGGCCGAAGCCTTCTTCGTCGATTCACTCGAGGAGTGGCGAGACAAGATGGGCTTGGATAAGATGACTTTGATTGGTCATTCTCTTGGAGCATACTTCAGCGTCGCATATACGCTGCGCTACCCCGCGCGCGTGAACAAACTCATCCTGTTGTCTCCCGCTGGTGTGACTCACGATCCAAACAACCTCACCATGCCTTCCAGGGAATTGACGGATACGGGCGATGCAACCAGTTCCACCAGTTCCACCAGTACACGACCCGCTACTTCCGCCTCGACCAGCGCAGTCAATCACATACGGAACCAGCAAAGGGCAGCCAGGAGACAGGAGAGCCGGACAATGAAACTCATCACGTATCTATGGGAAGAAGGATGGAGTCCATTCCAATTAGTCCGATCGTCCCTATTCTGGGGACCAATGTTAGTCGGCAAAGTGAGTACTCCCAGCACTTCCCCTTAGCTTGCCCACCGACGATGGCGTTTAGTATTCTAGCCACCGTTTTTCTGCTCTCACCGAGGACGAAACACGCGACATGCATGAGTATATTCTGAATATTACACTCGCTAAAGGATCTGGCGAGTACTGCATATGTGGGTCTCTTGGCTGCATGCGTGAATTTGCTTATCTCACATCAAACATCTTTCAGCTCACATTCTTGCGCCATTTGCACACGCCCGTATGCCACTGGTAGATCGGATATCGGCCCTCAAAATGCCCATAACCTTCGTCTGTGCGTATTTGTTTCCTGTACGGGTTTATTGATCTGACCGGGGTGTGACGTACGCAGACGGTGAACATGATTGGATGGACCCCGTTGGCGGGCTTCAGTCTCTCCAACGGCTCCGTGAAGCCGGTAACCACTTTGGCCGAATGTTAGTCATCCCCAGTGCTGGACACCATCGTACGTTTTTTTTTCATCCGCTGGTAACGTTCGAGACTAACATCTACCAGTATATTTAGAGAACCCAAGAGCTGTCAATGACCTCCTGACCCAAGAACTTGACTTAGCCGACAAGCAGCGCTAAGGCAGCGCATAGTCCGCTTCCTTCATTGCTCGGTCGATATACCTAGCTTTATGTAGATGTACTTCACCGATGGTCTCATGTGGGTCAATGTAGTCTGCACATACTAATTACAAGACTCCATCATACACGATACAGTACAGTAGAGGCAGGCCACTGTAGTTGCGTACTCCATTTGAACAGGTATCTGTATAACTACCAGGATTAAATATATCTACTTACCCACCAGCTTGGGAGAAGCATGAGCCCCAGAGATGTGGCCTGATGACATGGGGATAACAGTGTAAATGTACATTCATGTATGGTCTGTCTAGGCTATAGAGATCCTCCCGTGAGTCCACCAGCAAGTCTCTCTGGGTAACGGGCCCGTATCCTAACGGCTAGGTCTTCTTCGAATATCTGATCTGGGCCGAGTTGATTCCCGAGTGTGAGCCATCTACGCCACGAACGTTAGCACACAAAAGGCAGGTTTTCGCACCCGAGAAATATACTAACCCTGGTCTGGTGTTGTGCTTACGTCCGAAGATTTCTACCTTCCGACCTCCGGGACACATGCGCTCGATGAGGCCATACGCTTCGTCAGGCTTGCGGCTCGTCTCACGTACCTCGCTTACAATCACATCCGTGTCGAGGCCTCGATTAACCCAACTTGGAAACTTGAGATTCCCCGCTTCATCAAGGTGAGTTTTTACTCCCACGAGCATGTGCTCTTTGGTATGATTAAGCCAGTGGCCCGTGCGCCCCGTACGAATAACCCGCTGAAGCTGAATAAATCGCTGCTATGAGTACTGTCTCACCGATGACTTCGAGGAAGTACCTGATTGGTTTTCACCCAAACTACTTCGTCAACGCGTGTGTAACCCCAGACGCGAAGACATTCTCGCCCGACTTCCATTGCGCGACCCGTGACCCACAAGAAGAGAAGGCCTTCATCCTGCAGAGTAGGGATTGGCATGGCTCGCATTTCATCGTCCGTCATTGTCCCATAGGGTAACTCCGTACGGAGTTGGTAAATTCAGCCAGAAGAGATGTGGCGAAATAAACGTACGCTCATGTGAATATCCCACGGCGGATCGGCCATGATAACATGGAACTTTCCAAGAACGGAATAGTCAAAATGGCGCAGGTCGCAGTTAATCCATTGAGGCGGCAGCTAGAATACCTTTATCTTAGCCAAGGAATTCCAGACTTGGAAAAACCCACCACCTGCGCATCTTTTTTGTGTGGACCAAGGCCAATCTCCAACTTGAAAGGCCTTTCCACTTTCAATATCTCCTTTGTATGGTCACTGCCAGTAGCAGGACCATCTCTCTCGTCCCAGTCCACCTCAAAATGCAAGTAGCGGCATGGTGCCTTCTCTTTACCTCTACCTCCCGCACCAAGTCCTGAGGGTAAAGACGACCTTGTGGCGCTGCCGGACGGAAACGGCGGTATTGAAGGAGACTGTGCATATGTGGGTTCGGAATAACAAGTGTTGAGATACGAACAATGTCCGAGAGAAGGATCGGTGTGTAGTCGAATGAGCGGCCGGAAGTGCACACGATCACAAGCAGGCAATGTCGTCTGCATAGCTTCGGGGCCCCCTGAAGCTTCGCGACGAACTTGAGAGCACTCATCCTTGGTGACGTGCGGACAGATTGGATTGAAGACTGGATGAACAGAGTGAAACTATGGCCCACCATCAACGATCACGTTGCAGGAGTGAATTTGTTAAACACGCACACGCTCAGCCAGGAGTCGCCCCTTGGCCGTACTACGTTGCAGAAGGGCATACACTTCCTTTAGTTCCTTGCTGAGACTTCCTAGCGGTGTCCTAGAGGGTGGAGGGGACCGACTCAGACTGCGTGAGGAGCTTTCGTCATGCTCATCACCGGCAGCAGAATCAGCTTCCTCGTCAACTGCCCGCTTCCGCTTCCGTGGGTTCGATACGTCGGCGCGAGTGTTCCCAAGGGATACATCGACGATAGTCAGAACATCGTTATCACGGCTAGTTCTTATCGTTCCGTAATCCCAGTGGTTTTCTAACCTCTCCAAGACGGTGTCCAGTCGACGCAAGTCTGTCAATCTTAATGTTGGTGAGCCAGCCCCAGCCTTGGAGATGATGAGATGGAGGAGAAGGTCCCTGGAGCTTATGGGGGTTGACAGAACACCTCTACTGAACGCCTCACGCAGCGCAGAACATACCACACTTGCGAATTGGTCGTCTTCTGCCATGATGCATGACCTCGAAGGGTGGATATTCCTAGAGTCCCCTGGAAATGCATTTCTTAAAGAGGCAAGTATGGTCAACCCGCAGGCCAAGGCAAATACAAAAGCCTCGTCATCGCAGAGAATTTGTCAGCTATTTACATTGGCGACAGGGGGCAGCACAAACAGACAACGCCCTCGCCTTTTACTAGGGCGTTCCGTGGGTTGCCCTCACCTCAATGTCGCGTTACCCAATTTTTCAGACCTCAGCTCGCTCTGAGAATACTCAAGCCCACTAGTTGGGTTGAATTTTTTTTTTTTTTTCATTCATTCTCTTTTGGTAGCTCTACACACAGTATGGATACATGGCAACCAGTGGTTCCGTAGGCAAATAGCATCAGTAATTTATGTTCGAAGGTCATGTAGTAGTCAGTCAATAAACGTTTCCGTCTGTTCATCCCAACCTAATGTCGCAGGATCGATTCGCAGCTGGCGGAGCATTGTGCCTAACGTGTTTTGAGGTTCGTCTTCCTCGCAAGTCATCGCATTCCCTTCTTCTGTACAGTGCCAATTTGCATAGTCGTTAACACCGTCTTCAGGCTTGTCCCACCCCCAGTTTTTGTCAGCTGAAGCCGTCGTGCCGCGACTCCAAGCGGCTCCAAGGTCCGATGACTTGCTCTGGGTATCTCCAATGCCTTTGACAAGATCCCACAACTCATAGGCTGCTTCCCTTCCTGCGTCGGTCCACCTCGTCACGAGCTGTTGCAAAACTGCTTCGTCCTCCTCTTCCTTGACCTTGACAGCGCGCCGAAGAACCTGTAGCTTGTGCTCAAGCATTTGCACCGTGGGCGTCAGACGGATGGATGGACGGCTTGAAACGCCAGAGGAGGGGACACCAGATTGTATCACGGGTGACTTGAATTGGGCGGCGGCTCTTTCTGTCCTTGTCCCTGTCCCTTTCTTCGAGTGGACAACTTGTCCTTGTGGCGGCAGACCAGAAAGGTGCTGCTTGGACGTGCCATTAGCCGGACTAGGTCCGCGAGCCGATCCAGACTTTGTGGAAGCACACTCTGTTTTACGAGAAAGCTCCGTAGCTGTGGTCAACAGAGGTGACCGAAACGGTGTAATTAATTTTCTGTACTGTCGTTGTTGCGACACCACCGTCGACCGCTTGGGAGCGGGTGGCACATCGTCCACATCTACCCTCTACAACATGGGGATCATCAATTGTCCATGTACATGTTGAAATGCACCTTACCAAGCGCTTTGCGTGGGGTGACATCTGTTCTGTGCTGCTCTCGGACAATGGGATTGAATCCTGTCTCATACTGTAAGGCACGGATAAACGGGAGGATTGACTCGTACGCTGGCTTCAGCTGGTCTTTTTCTTCTGTCGGAGACCATCGAGGGTTCAACGGGTTCTGGTGCCGATACATATACCATATCATTATTTGGCCAATAGCCGTAATGCGGGGACACGGTACCACCACGTACCAACGAGTGGAATTCTTGTCTCGGAGCACACATCGGAAGGGATATACTCCTCCGCTTCTGCGACCTGGAAAAGTGATCTGATGTACTGGTAAAGTCACTTGAATGTTCTTACCCCTGAGACTCTATCACTGTGCGTGAAAGATGACTGGGAAGACGCGAGTGGTGAAGATGAGAATATTTGGGCTGGACTTGAGCTCGGAGGCAAAGGGGAAGAAAGGGGGTTGTCGTCGACAGAGGCAGAAGCACCATCGTCTTGCAAGACACGTCTATCCGTCTCAACAGGCAGAAGCGGTGTTCCCTGTACAGGTCACCGCATATGGGAGGGTTGACCCTACTGAAACACTCACACAAGCGTCATTCGTGGTTTCTATGCGCCCATTGTCCTCGGTAATGTTCGTATGCTTCTCCTCACAGTCACTGTTGATGCGAACACCTGTGAAGCATTGCGTTCGAAGGGCGAGAGCCTCAAGCATATCGCCTGCGGAGTGCTGCTCGGTGCCAACCTGCAATGACAGTTCGGTAGCCTCGATATCATGGGGAACTCCTTCAGTCGCGAGGCCAGAAAGAGACAGAGGAGTGGTACGGATCGCGCTGACTCCGCCATCGCTCAGCAACCTGGGCTCATTCTGGTTGACAGCCCACAAGAATAGATGTATGCGTATGAGACTTCTCTCAGTATATGCATGACGACACCTACACTCTGAGAGCAAGCATCTCCAAGCTGAGAACCCAAATTGCTGGGAGTCTCTGTGACGAATACGTTGAAATCAGTTTCAAAAGGTCGATCTATCGTTGGCTCCATGATGGTGGTCATTTTTGTAAAGGTCGTTGACGACACAGATGCTGGGATGGCAGTTATATGCGTGGACCGTAGTTTGGTCACGTGGTAGTCAATCAGCTGACTCCGGTCTCATCGAGTTGCTGGCACAAAATGGACGACATCGGTGCGTTGTTCGCAGGTTGCCTAGCGGAGGTTCATGCTTGTTGGCAGATTTGCGACACGTACCTATATCCAGGATCCCACGTCAATTAGCCCACAGTAGATATGGAAATTGGTCAACGTTCAACTCTATGGTAGACACAGGCCAATGCTGATCATAAACTTGACGTCGAGGTCCTACAGCGAACCCGTCTGCCATATCATTTGTGCACTGCACGAACCCGCGGATCTCCTCGTTCGCTACGTTTGCGGAGCTTTGCTTGTCGTTTACTAGTTGTCGTCTCTGCCTTTTTTGTGTCGTCCCTTGGCGGGCTGCCTGACGATGGCAACAAGAAAGGACCGATGAAACCGGTCCAGACTTTGAAGAGCGCGTATAACGGTATCTGAGACCTCACCTTACTATGGCACCAAGCGAGAATTCGTGCATGCACTCACCACCAGATAGAAATACCAAAACCACTCTCCGAATGCCCCGCTGCCAACCTGGCATGCCCCTGCCTTGCAGAGTCATCGGTCAAACAACAATGTAAACTTAGGTAGAGTAGAAAACCCACAGGTAACATAAAGAATGTCAAAGGACCATTCCGTGACGCCAGGTTGGCTGAGATCCTCGCCGGAGGAAATGAGGGCTCCCGTTGTAGAATCACGGCGAGAAGTCCCGATATTTTCCAAGTATCGTGACAGAAAAAGAGCCGGCAGATACGTCAATACATAGATGAGCAAGGAGCCCTTCGAGGGTGGTAGCGAGTCCCGTCTAAGCAGCAAACGCAGGACAAGCGACAATATGGTCGGGACGACCATCCCCAGACGGAGATGTTTAATAGCTCGTTCATTCTGACCAGCTACGAATCAGATCATTGGTTGAGGTATGCGAACGAAGGGTGGTCTGTTTACCTATACGTTTAGCGGCGCCTTTGGCCATGGCGGTAGTCAGCAAACAGCTGTTGTCGCTGTTTGTTTGAGGGGTTGCACCACACCACAAAAGAGCCGTCTGTACATGTGGACTGCTCATTCTATTCGTTTGGCATCTCGTGGAGTCTGGCAGTGAAACCTCCATGGTGGAATCACAAGAAGCCAATCATGTCCATCAACTTGCTCAGAAGGCACTGCAGGCCAACAGAGAACACCAGCGGGCCCTGAATGCTTACATTGAAAGACTCGAGGCCGAGCTGCAGATGGTAGAAAGATTGACCGTGTGTTTTCTTTCTCTCATTGCATGGACGTGTCGGTTCAACATTATCGCTATTGTTTCAGGACGCTGCTAACATAGAGATGGAAGACGACTCCGACCTGGACGTTCCGGGCTTCGTCCTCGTGCCAGGTGCTGTACGAGCAGCAGGCGCGATTCCCTCCTCAGAACTGCTATCTCCAGTATGTCCAAGTTCGATATTTCTTGTGCGTAATTACACGATCGATTGCAGGACTCTCCGTTTCGTGACGACGCTCTGCGACGAAATCGGTACAAAAGTCTAACAGACAATCATCCCAGTAACTATCACGCCCTCTCTTTTGGTTCGCAGTACAACTGATCCACGTTTCAGTGAAGGCCCGCGAGCTAGATGCTCTGGCTGAAGCCGTTCGGACGGAAAATTATCGCAAGATGGCTTTCGATGCGCAGATAAAGTATGTACACTGGCTGAACTAAATTGCTTTTCTGATCACCACATGACAGGGGTCTCCCAACTTCTCATGACATGAGCGAACGGTCCCCTAAATCCCTGGAACGCAATTGCGAAGGTCTGGACTGGGATCGGATCGCGGAGAAGGTAGAACAGATTCCTTCTTCGTGTCTGTTGCCCTTTCTTACTCTTGCAGGTGTCCAGGGTGTCGATGGCCACGCGCACTGCAAGAGAGTGCGAGATCCGATGGCTTGGGGATCGACATCCAGATTTCAACCACGGTCCTTGGAATGAAGGAGAGATATCCAGGCTAAAGTCGCTCATTGCAGGATGTAGAGATGGCTCGCCGGATTGGTCTGACATTGCACAAAAATTAGGGGTAAGTTTTTTGGTCATATCTTTTCCTATACGTCTAACACTACAGCAGACCAACCGGACACCGTTGGACTGCATGCGCCATGGCACAACACGAAAAAACCACGGCTGGACGCCTGCATCTGACGACCGACTGATTAAAGCTGTTCACATGCTCGGTCACAATTGGCCACTGGGTAGGTCTTCGTAATTGTTCCTGTGGCTTGCCACTCATGCCATGGCGCAGTTGCTCGTTACGTTTCGGAAGACGCGACACCGATGCAATGCAGTACCAGATACCAGCGCAGCTTAGATCCTTCTGTGAAACGTGTCAACTGGACTCCAGAGGAAGATGCACGACTTCAGATCGCCGCAGGTGCATACGGCCAATCGTGGGTGGATGTAGCAGCGGCTATGCCTGGTCGAACCAATGACCAATGTAGGGATCGGTGGAACGAACAGGTCAATCCCAATGTCAACAGGAATCTATGGAGTCCAGAGGAAGACAAGGCCTTGCTTGACGTAGTGCGTGAAAATGAGAATGTAGCTTGGAAGGAGGTCAGTAAACGCCTTGGGACTGGTCGGACAGATGCCATGGTACGTGCATTCATCTACCCTGTGTGTCCGTTGACATTTCTTTCAGTGCCGAAACCGCTACCTGACGCTTCAAAGAGAAAAGTTCCCTCCAGTGAAGTTCAAGGTGTCTCGCCATCCTTCTGTGGATTCTGAAGCCACAATGACGGCAAGATCGTCACGCACGCCATCAGACACTCAAACCCTGTCACCCGGACCGTTTCCTTCAGGCTCGCCACTTCGACAAGAGGGTTATACGCGAAACGAAGGGTCTCCACTACTATTCTTGGAACCGATGATTAGCTCGGATCCGACTATCAATCAGCAGATCACCTCGGGCTCCGCAAGACCGTTAATGCCACCTGGATCCGCATCGAACACACCAAAACGACTACCAACACCTGCATCTTCAATATCATCATCTTCAAAAGGGGAAAAGAAGCGGCGAAAGCGACTAGACAGTGATAATGCAGAGCGGGTTCACCACAAAAGACAGAAGATTGCCCGTCCAAGGCGTGCCGGAATGGAGGGTCAACTCCTGATAACGTTTGACTCCGCATGTCGAACTGACAGCAGGCTGTCGACACCCACAACACCTGCTGATTCCCGAGAAACTACGACAGAACAAATTCCTGCACACTCCATGGACGTCGAGGAAGCGGAAAGGAGTTCAAGTTTAGGGGCGTCTATTACATAGTTTACTTCTCCCACTAATACTCACAACAATCACAAGCACGGGCAGACCCTCACGATCTGTGGGTGTGATATCCCAAACAGCCGACCGAAGCACCGCGCCTGTGAATCCAGATGCATGGTATCTTCATTACACGAGGCTACGAGTTCGGTCACCCCTAAAATTTGACGACTTGGGAGCCGAAGGTGCGTGGCATTATAATTGAAATGATGGCCACCGATTTTTGTACTTTTTTGGTGCACGAGGTTGAACACCCTCTTGAGACTCGGTAGACGGACCTAATCTGCCGAAAATTTCCAGCGTTTTCTTGGATAGGTCGAAGCTTCCCAATTGACGATGTGACCTAGAAGCTCGCCATCTTCTTGTCCTAGATTGTCCTCGGTAGCTGTTAGTAAGTTCTTGAGGGACTCCTGCACGAGAGATGCATTCTTCAGTTTTCGCTCCAAGGATGGTAAAGCTGCCTTCTTAGGTGGGGATGCCTGGCGCAACCGTTAAGTAAGGAGTAGACAAAAGATCGACAGCGCATACGGGAGTTTTGAGATACGTATGCTTTGGCGGTAGTGGTGGGAAGTTGGACGAGACCTGCCGCAACGTCGCTGGTATTGCTGGCGTAGTTCCTTCGTCGTCTGACGGGAGGAGGTCAGGGGAACGTGGTCGAGGCAGCGGAGGCTCGAACGTTGTCCCCACCAGCGGCGCTACAGGGTTCAGCTTTTCGTAGCAACGTGACTACCGTCTTACTCACCGGTAGACTTTGACTTGGTTGCGATGGCGTGCAGGTCGTTGACTCTCACACCCTGATCGTCGCAAGCCAGTAACACGTCCTTCGCTACTGGAGCGGCTCGACATGCAAGATTGGCATAGTCATGAGCTTGTTCATATAACCTCTGGACGACTGTCAGAAGAATTGAATGTCAGTATTGATTCCTGAAGGACGTATGACGTGTACATGCTACGACCTCCAGTTCTAAGCGGGCGAGTGCCTGCGGTTCTATTGCGTCGAACTGGGATTGCTGCAGCTGCGATACGATCAACTTCTGCATCTGCTTGGAGGCTATCTCTGACGAGATAGCAGGAATGTCCGGGGCGACATGGAACTGGTTTGTTGGTGTAGGTGCTTTCACCGGTTGTGCGACGCCGTAGAGTGCTGCATAGCCTGGAACGGGAAACTGTGCAGCATAAACTATGGGGTTCGGTTGGCCAGTCGCAGCAACGTAGGCAGGATACGGGCCCTGGTAGGCATACATAGGATAGCTTGCGAAGGGCGTCGACATGACGGTGAGAGTCTGAGGCTGTGTGAACGAGTCAGTGTAGTGTGTGCTACACAAGTCTCCTCTGACACTTCTAATATTACTCCTGGAACAGTATCTCCATAAGATGGGACAAACGTCATCTGGCTCATGGCCCAACATGCCAGCCACACACAAACACCTGCTCAACGGATTACCACGACCCACTCAAATTCAGACGCAATCGTTCCGCGCCAGCAGACCAAGTATCGCAGGTCCTGATACTCCAGAGCCTCCGTATCCGGTACGGCTGGAGGGTGCCGTCCAGCATGGTTTCGGCAGAGGCGGTAAGGATCTTGGATGTCCGACTGGTCAGTACTTTACTTTACCCTAACACGTTACGAGGGACACGGGACACGGGACTGACGGGTCGACTACATACACAGCCAACCTACCCGATGAATCGCTACCAGACATGGTGGCAACGGTGGAACCCGGTGTATACTACGGGTATGCACAAGTACTTCCGCCAGAGGGACAGCCATCGCGTCTGCGATCAGAAGACCATCAAGTCTGGCCGATGGTCATGAGCCTTGGTTGGAATCCATTTTACAAGAATGAGCGTATGAGTGCGGTATGCAAGCCTGTTAGACAAGGTGCCCTGGTTGATCGTTTCCACCCTCCCAGGAAATTCATATCATGCACGAGTTTTCAAACGATTTTTACGGGTATAACATGAGGGCTTTGGTGTTGGGCTACATTCGCCCCGAGCTAGACTACACGTCGCGCGGTAAGTGAGGACGTAACACGTTCGTCATTTCGAAGCTCAATTGTAACAACAGAGGCACTTAGAGAGGACATAGAGATAGACAAGAAGGTGGCGCTGGCTTCGTTGGCGAGGCCAGGATACAAGTACAATTCAGATCCGTTCTTCAGCAATTATGACAAGGCCTGAGATCAAGGCTCTTCGTCGGTTTAGATCTCTTGCGCACATACCATAGATATTGTATTCAATGCATGTCATACCAGCTGGAAGAGGTAGAAAGTCAGTGATTATCGTATGGTCATGCACAGTTCCTAGGGTCCACGATAGAGTATCCAGCTACTAAGAAATGGCGATAGGGACTGAAAATTCTCGTGAGCGCCGGACTCGAGACCATGATCCGGGAACTGACCTGGGGCTATAGTCGTCTGGCCTTTTTGGCTCTGGTACCACCAACCTTTATGGGTGTCCTGTCCTCCACCTCCGTGACCAACGGGCGCACCTTTTCCCCTTCACTGGTCAAAAATATTTGCTCCACAGCCGTTCGACCCTTCCCAAATCCCCTGAGATGAACGGAAAGCGTTATAGGCCCCTTTTCTTGGATTATTTCCTCTATCCTACGAAATGCGTGTGCTGCACACTGATAGCCCGCTTCCTGAGTGCTCCTGTTTACGCCCTTGAAACGACAGCTTCCTCCAGACCACCATCCCCGTGGGATAGGTCGTCCCTTTGAATCGGTAAGATAGATCTTGGTGTTGTTCGGTGAGAAGTGGGCATGGAAGTGGTATCTTGGTGGTCCTGCAGCTTGTTTGTTCGGTAGAGACCTTGAGGGCGCGACCGGATTTTCGTGGTTCCACTCAGATGGACGCTTTGGGCGGAGCCCTGGTGCGACCGGACGCGGTTTGTCCACGCCCATGTCGGCAAACATGTCATTGGAAAAAGCAACGGCTCTGGAGGTCGTTGCATGAATGCTTCTTGGCTTCTGAAGGGCCAGCCGCGACATCCGCAGTACGGATGACCGTAAAGACGGGGTTGTAAGGGCAGCAGCGGACATGCTGTATAGCTGTTCCTCAGTTGTTGGTGCGACTGGGTGGTAGTAGGTAAGTACCCGTGAGAAGAGTAACGCTTGCAATTCGGACACCACCGGGATCATCCACTCCTCGCTCGCTCGTCTCTCTCGCAAAACTATACACCATGGCTGTGGGTACGCAGGAACGTCTCAATCCGCCATTTCTGACGGTTTTCACCCAGCTTGCTGACACCTTCTACAACACGATAGTTAAGCGCAACAGTGAGGCCGAAAATCTAACTCCAAATGACACGTCTATGAACCTTTGTCATTTCTTCACCAGGTGTTTTCGTTCCAGCCATTTTTGCTGGCGCGTTCGCATTCAACATCGGCTTTGACGTTGCCGTATCAAAATTCTGGGATCATTGGAACAAAGGCGTAAGTAATCAACGGGCTATCTTTCTGAATCGACTCCTCACCCTCTATGTTTCCAACAGCGGCAATGGAAGGATATCCGTGATCGTTACATTCAAGATACTGACGAGTCGTAATACTTGTTCAGGGGCAATCACCGTGTTTTATTTTGTCTAATATGCAGACAGTCCTTCCGTGGCAGGTTGTATTGACTAACAGGCTGCAACCTGTTATTGAGTCTCAGTATCAAGCAACAACCACAAGCGAAATTCTAAGTCTACTGTGGGCGGTTGCTGATCGTTCCACGCTCCACCTCTAACCAGCACCGTCGTCATATATGGGCATAGATATTCCAGCACACTGACGAGAGGTAAAGGAATCAAACTGGAGGTCATTTCTCATAGCAACATTCTTATACTCCGAAAGCGTAAAACGCAATGTAATATATATGCGAATGAATTGATAGAAAATGATGCAAAGGATGTGCAGGGTGTATGGGAGTGATAGTAACGAGAATTCTAGTGACATGACTTGATGATGCGAATGAGGCTAAAAGACAACAAAGATAGCAAAAGTAAGCTGTCAATGGGGAAGAAAAGACGAAGGTAATATTTTTTCGACAAGTGCCATAGAAGAGAACGGAAGCAGTAGGGAACACGTAGATGAAGAAGGAATAGCGCAAAAAATGATACCGACCGACAAGGTATAAACCAGGGCGGCAACAAAGCCTAAAGGTTGACAAAGATTGATCATGTGGACAGCATGCCAGGGTCCTCGTCCGGTGCGATGGTTCCAAAAATTTCGGTAAAGATTTCCTTGCCTTCAGTTGACAGAGGTGGGAGCTGGAGGACGTTCCCTTCAAGGTCGTCCCTTAACATTTTCATTCTCCGCATACGTTCCTCATTCCAGATCTGTTCAAGAGCCTCCGTCAGGTGCTTTAGCCCAAAAAGAAACCCACGATCGGGCTGATCCGGATAGTGGGGTGGGAACCGTGCGTAGATAATGCCTGTCTCCTCGTCTACTTCCGCTTGGTACCCCTTCGAGCTCGACACCTGGCGGACAACCTTGCGACCTGCCGGTGGCGGATACGGTGCCCAGTCATGTCCGGTTGTCGTGCGAGCGAAGTCGACGATGCGGACGTTGACTTCCCCACGCCTGCGCTTGCCACTCGAACGCTTCGCAGCCGGTCCCAAGAGCAAGTCCTCGCTATGGGATCGCCTGAGGGACGGACTCTTGCTGTTGTCAGCTGGACGGGCGCTAGCTCGTTTTAGCGACTCTCCTCTCTTACTGCGCGGCGACAACTGCTCCTGTGCAGACACTCGAAAATTTCCAGCACATCGCGGTCTCCATCGTATATCAGAAGGAGACTACAGCCATAGAACCGGAATCCTTTAAGGCGATTGATGATGCGTGCGAGCGCATATAACTTTTGGAGCAGAGTAGGAATTTGCCACACTAACAAATGCTCGCCATCATGAAGGAAAGAAGTAAGCACAGATGGAAAGTTTTCTGGACGAATGTCACGGCCCATGTATTTATCTTGTGTCACATATGATTGAGTGACATTGTTCCATACCTTCATAGGTACAGGTCAGCTAGTGATCAGCCAACATTCCCCACTCCGTTGACTTACCTGCATACCGCACACCCGGACTCCAAGAGGTCGACTCGTTGTACGATCACATTTCTTACGTTGGCTCCTTTTTTTGACGACGTCGCATCGATCCCGTACTGACGCGTCCCCATCTTCAGATCCAGCACACACGACCGTTTCAATCGACCCGTGAGATCCTCCATGAGAATGAAATGATGTTGACGTGTGACCGAGTCGTCGCTGTGGTTGCGAGAAAGTGGCCTACTCGGAACGGGAGAGACGGGATGTATCGGCGGTGCGGATAAGTTGAGCGACCGCGAACGGCTCCTTCCGCGCGAGAAGGGAGGACCCAGCTGGAGTTCTTTCTCCCTCGGCAACCTGGCGTGCTCCACGTCACCGACATTATTATAATTGAAATTAGTACAGGTATCCTGTCCTTCCTTTCTGTTCATCACGCTTTCGCTCTGAACTCGTCGCACAGTTAAGACCGGATAATTATCCCGCTTCGGTTGATCGGTGGGCGAAGTGTGCAAGGACGACGGGGCTTGACGAGTGGCTACACACGTGGCGTGGCCTATTGATGGAGTTGCCTCGTTTTCATCTTCCGTCTTAGCCGCACAGGAAGACAAACATCGCTTACCGCGACGCTGGAAGCGACGTAGTATGGTATTGAAGACGTGGTCTTTCAACTTCGTGTTCACGGTCGTCGAACCCGTACCTCCGAACCAGCCAGGCATCGATGGCTGCGAGACATTTGATTCGGAATAAAACCGGCGTAAATCACGACCAGGACCGCCATCCAGTGATCCCCCTGCAAACTTCGATTCCGAATCGCAGGAACGGGTCTACCAGAGAGACCTGAAGCAGAATCGAGCGTAAAATTTGGGGCGGTTACATGGTGCGCAAGAGGACTGTGCATGGACGGTGGCGTTCGCTCGTTTAACATCAAAGTAGGGCTCGACACTGTCGCGGCGTTCATATGCATCGAAGTCTGACGGGCTTGGCCAATGAGGGATGGTGTAGAAGAATATAGTTGTGAATGTGAGCGGTCTCGCAAGCCGTTCATGTTGAACATCCACTGGGGAACGATATGTCTGTTTCGGTCCAAGACGACCTCGGGCAACTCTGCCTCGCCGGACTCCATATCTCCTACGCTGTCTTCCTCTGGGAGGCTTGGAGGGATAGAACGCAGTACGGCATCCTTCGAATGGCCATGCAAAGGTTCACTCCTTGTCTTTCGCATCACGGATGGACACGAAATTGGCGCGTGTGCAGTCGGTGTGGTGGAGAGATCTGCGGTTGGTGGGGTGGCCGAACCCTTTGATACACGCCGATACGTGACAAGCATAACCCCTAGGTATCGAGGGATAAAGGCTAATAGTGGTGGAGCCTCCTGTTCCACCGCCTCGTAGAACTGGTTTTCCCGTGAAACAAGGGGCTTAGATGGAGAGAGTAAGAGCCACCCTGAAGGAAAAGGTAACAGAGCTTACCTTGCAAGTGCCCTTTTGGTGAACTTGTATATGGCACTATGTCCGCCGACTTGGTTGCGGAAAGGTCGAAGCGGGATATGTGGCAGGCCCTCTCGTGAGTCGCTGAACATCATGCCCAAGTAATTACCATTCCAGGCATCAGGACCGTCCGTGAACTCCTCACGCTCTTTGTATCGTGGTGAGGAATGTTTAGGCTCGTCATCACCTTCCACCGAAAGTGAAGGAAATGCATCCGGAGAAACAGGATGCTCTGATGTTCCCGACGTAGTAGAGACATCTGAAGTAACTGATGAAGTTTCCCATGCAGACTCTTCATCTGTGGACCATGGGGAAGAAGGTCGGTGGTCGGATCCAATGAGCGGTGGAGGGCAAGGGGAAGAAGTTCGCGAGTCATATGTCAGGAGGGTATCAGTAAGGGTGACTGTAATGATTCGGGTTCTAGGGAGTGCGGTGGGTGGTTTTCCGTGGCGTGATGCTGTGGGACGACACCACGATCAGAAGGAAAATTATAGAAGGCTAGAGGAGGGATACGATTTGTGGGACAGCGCGAAGGAGACGGAGATGGTGGATACCCTCTGGAACGAGGGCGAATGCAAGGTGACGGTGGGGTACAATTAGGTGAACGCTCAGGAGTGTCAAGTCGGTGGCTGAAAATGGGTCCGGGAACATCGGACACTCTGTCTCGACGTCGCCCACGCGTGTAAGGTTCTGTATGTGAGGTGACATCTCTACACCGCTGAGGCGGACCACCAAAAGGCGCGTCATGAGTGGTTAGTCTTGCATCTGGATCGTTGGGCAGCTCAGGTTCTTTGCTAATTTGCTGGTGCGCAATTGCATCGAGTGTCTTGCCGCGCTCTAGAGCTGTCGAACTGCGTTCTCTCCGGATTGCGGCTGTCTCTGGATCTGGCCAATCCGCGCGTTTAAAAAATTCATACTTTGCCTCTGCGACGTCTTCGACATGACGGGAAGTGGAATGTCGGCGATGATCGGAAACCGTGTCGGTGCTAGGGTCGCCTCGAAAATCGGAAATAGGGGCAGATTCTTTGAAGAGTTGGAGAGATTCTGCCACCTTGCGACCTATGCCCGCACTGGGGAGTGGATGGGAAGCAACAGTTGGAGAATTGCTGGTGGAGGAAGATGATGAACCAGATGAAGAGGAGGATCTGCGCGTCAGTGACGGTGACTGCTGTGCTAGTAAGACTGATCGATCGGAAGCGGCATCAGGCTGGGAGGAAGGCAAGGTGAGGGCGCGTTGATTCCTTCGAGGCTCGGAACATTTGGGTGGCGACGGAGGCGTTGGACCGGGTATGTCATCGGACTGTTCAGCAGACCACTGCACTATATGAGACACAGAACGCTGGAAAGGTGGTTGTCGCGGGTCGACACCGTTGTTTGGCACGGAGAGATGGCCTTGCTGAGGTGAGGAGTTGGCGATATGAGAGCCGGATGGAGGCGGAGACAGCGGGAAGTGATAGTAGCGATGCATGTCAGGTGTCTGCCAGGTCGGGTCAGGATGAAATTGTCCAAAGAGTAAAAAAAAAAAAAGAGTAGACGTACGTTGTGTGGTGGGTCTGGGAAGAAATAGGCTTAGGGTCTCTCGCTACACCGTTTTATGTATTCCAGCAAGCGGAAAGGACTCAAGTTTAGGTTTTGTGGCTTTTTCGTGACGAAATATTGGCGGAAGACACGTGCCACCCCGTTGTCCAATTATCTCCGCTGACTAAGCAACCTGCTGGGTGGACTTGGACACCAAAGACAAGGGAGTCAACAACGACGCCATCTCTAAATGAAACGCAGACCTTCAATCTGGGGGGTAGTCTATATGGCGTTGGTGGACTCGGTCCCTGTTTTATTACCGAACCGGGGATAGCGGTGTCACGGGTCTTCGCGCACGTTTGTCCTCAAACTGCGTCAACATTCGTTGCCTCTTCCCTCACCACCATCACGCGGATCACCCCGAACATCCCCCACATGCACTCGTCACTCATCTCGGAGTCTCTGCCATCGGAATCCCGCCAGCAATATGCCACGTCTCCTACTTCCTTTGCGGAGCTTTTATCATAGATTGGCAATGCCCCTCGTTGCAGCCTGGACCACCGACGCATGGGGTAAGCTTACTGTAATACACAGCGTTACTCGCCTTTCCACTTCACCTCTTTATCTCCTTCCAGCATGTTCATCTGAGTAGACGTGTCCCACTTCCGTCATCCTTGCTTTGCAAGTTTCACATCGATGTCAAGGCGATAGAGCGCGGACACTTCACCCATCCCCAGCGCTGAATCTCGTATGAGAAACTTCGTTCTCTGCAGTATAGCATTACTTCCCGACCAAGCGCTTTCAGCTCTTTCACTTTTCTACTTTGAAATTCAGACCGTTTTTCCAAACAGTATTCAAGCGCCAATCAACGTGTCAGCCCATAACGTAAGCATTGTGTCATGAACAAGTAACGCCAGATATCTTTACGCTGTGGAGTTATCTTTACGTGTTCCACGCCATACTTCAGACCGCTGCCTCATGTGAGCATGACGGCCACACGGCTTGCCATTTTCCGCCGTCCGGTATTCTTCTCACCCGGTCTTTATCGGTCTATTCTCGCGCGAATCCTCGGTCTTTCCAGAGAATTGGTGTTCCATACAAAAAGCTTGTTCTATTTGGCCATCTGTAGTGCTCTGAATGAGTGGACTGACCCAACATGCGTATTTTAGTAAGGCAGTGGTGTGGCTGAGTCATTTCAAATTAGCGCAGTTAAATTTTTCGAGCTCCGACTGGGGGTATATAAGTCGCTTTCTTGTCAGTTTTTCTGTTTACCCCTTCCTCTGACCCAGCGTCTCCAGGGGGATCCCATAGAATTACTCTAGATGTAGGTTAACTCCTAGGGGTGATTGGCATCACTGCTAACACATTGCCAAACTATTGCCAGTGTGCTACAACGAAGATCATGTAGGGTTATGCTGACATCTGGCAGGCCATTAATAACATGTTTTACAGTTTTCATGGCTGGTAAACACAGAGCCATTTGCCACTT